>CAUYQG010143356.1:0-16558 GCA_963574415.1 Tarsius wallacei | reverse complement strand
GCCCGGCTAATTTTTTGATTTATTGTAGAGATGAGGTCTCGCCAAGTTGCCCAGGCAGGTCTCGAACCCGCAGGCTCAGGCAATCCACTCACCTCAGCCTCCCAAGGCGCGGGATTACAGGCTGAGCCACCGAGCCCAGCTTCAGAATACTATTAACATGTAGAAATAACTCAGAATACTATTAACATTTGATAAATTCAGAGTATCCCAAAGGAGGTATGTCAATGGCTGAGAGATATAAGGCATGTTAACATAAAAAATAAATGGAAAGAGTTCAAGAAAAGCCCAACAAGTTTTATGATTGTCTTAATGTTGAAAAGTAGTACTAGTTTATCAAAGATAAAATTTCATTAACACAAGAACTTTCAAATGCCTGCCTTCTTAAACTAGGCTTTGTTAGGGTGTTTATTGCAATCGGCATTACCTCTAAGAGTCTTTGACATAATAAATTATCAGGTATTACTCTTTTACCTATTACCTATACTGCCCCTCCTTTGTCCAGTGAATATATCTTTAGAGTTGGAATGTATTCTGTAAGTATGTCTGCAATATTTGTAGCAGCAAAAGACTGTAACTGAAATGTCTCATGCAGGACTAGATGAATAGACTATGGTACGCTGGTATGCTACCCAGCTGCTACAGAATATGTTGAACCACCTTTAAGATGTCGTAAGTGGCCAGGCTCGGTGGCTCAGCCTGTAATCCCAGCACTTTTGGGAGGCCAAGGCGAGACCTGCCCGGGCAATTTGGTAAGACCTCATCTCTACAATACATCAAAAACTCGTCAGGCATGGTAGCATGCGCCTGTGGTTCCGGCTACCTGGAAGGCTGAGGTGGAAGGATCACCGGAGTCCAGTAGGTCGAGGCTACGGTGGCTGGGAGTGTGCCACTGCACTCCAGTTTGGGCAACAGAGTGAGACACCAACTCAAAAAAAAGAAATGTCTTAAGTGTTACAAGCAAAGAAATTTCTATGAGGATGGTGGTCTGAGAAAAACAGGAAAACCTACCTCCTATTCAAACTCAATAGAAATGTTAAATATTTTTTTAAGGATGTCCCCAGGTCAGGCTTGGTGGCTCAGCCTGTAATCCCAGCACTTTGGGAGGCCAAGGTGAGTGGACTGTCTGGGACCACGGATTGAGACTAGCCCGGGCAACTTGGCGAGACCTCGTCTGTACACAAAATCAAAAAATTAGCTGGGTATGGTAGTGCGTGCCTGTAGTTCAGCTACTTGGAAGGCTGAGGTGGAAGGATCACTGGAGCCCAGCAGGTCAACACTGAGGTGCCCATGAGTGTGCCACTGCACTCTGGCCTGGGTGACGGAATGAGACTCCAACTCAAAAAAATAAAAAAATAAAAAATAAAGCTGTCCCCAAAGCAGGGTTATAGATAGGGGCTTATTATATCTTGCATATGTTTTTCTGTTTGTTTGTTTGTTTTGTTTTGTTTTGTTTTTTTGAGTTGGAGTCTCACTCTGTCATTCAGACTGGAGTGCAGTGGCCGCTCCCGGCCACCGCAGCCTTGACCTGCTGGGCTCGGGTGATCCTTCTACCTCAGCCTTCCAAGTAGCTGGCACTACAGGCGCGTGCTACCATGCCCAGCTAATTTTTTATTTATTGTAGAGATGAGGTCTCGTCAAGTTGCCCAGGCGGGTCTCGAACCTGCGGGCTCAGGCAATCCACTCACCTCGGCCTCCCAAAATGCTGGGATTACAGGCTGAGCCACCGAGCCCGGCCAATCTTGCATATGTTTAAAGAATTTTCCATAATGAAACATTTCCATTAAAAAAGCCCATATTTACCAACCTGAATATGTGTGTGTGTGTGTGTGTGTGTGTGTATACATATATATAATATATAATATACACATACAGAAAAAGAAACATGGTGGCAAAATATTCAAATATACTCACTCTCATTCCGCTGAAGAAATAGAAATTAAAACAGTGGCAAAATACCATTTTTCCCATACTGCACTGGCAAAGACTGGTTAAAAAAAAGGAACTCTTTCATGAAGAGTTTCTTGTGTATATGAACTGGTACATTTTGGAGAATATGACAATATCTATACAAATGTCCCACAGTTACATTGGCATGAACTCACATTTGCAATAAAATGAAAATAACTGAAATGTCCATTAGTAGGAGATCAGCTAATTACAGTAGTCATATTAATGCAATAGTTAAAGAGAACAAGTAAGTTCTTTACTGATATGGAAATAATGAATGGAGATATTTTGTTAATTACAAAGGCAAAGTGCAGAGCACTGTGTTTTATCAGAAATAAAGATCAGGGCCGGGCATGGTGGCTTAAGCCTGTAATCCCAGCACTTTGGGAGGCCGAGGCGAGGGGACTGCCTAAGTCCACAGGTTCAAGAATGACCTGGGCAACCTGGCAAGACCTCATCTCATAACAAATCAAAAAATTAGCCAGGCACGGTAGTGCACGCCAGTAGTTCCAGCTACTTGGAAGGCTGAGGCGGAAGGAGCCCAGCAGGTCGACGCTGGGGTGGCCATGAACATGTCACTGCACTCCAGCCTGGGCGACAGAGTGAGACTCCAACTCAAAAAAAAAAAAGACCAAAAAATACTATTACATGGGCCTATGCTATCCAACACAGTAGCCACTAATCAAAAGTAGCTACTGAGCACTTGAAATGTGAAATGTGAGGCCAGGCTGTAATCCCAGCACTTTGGGAGGTCGAGGCAAGTGGGTTGCCTGAGCCCACGGGTTCAAGACCAGCCCGGGCAACTTAGTGAGACCTCATCTCTACAATTAACAAAAAATTAGCGTGGCATGCTACTGCACCTGTAGTTCTGGCTACTTGGAAGGCTGAGGCGGGAGGATCGCCTGAACCCAGCAGGTAGAGGCTGAGGTGGCCATGAGCATGCCGCTACACTCCGACAGAGTGAGACTCCAACTCAAAAAAAATAAAGTGAAATGTGGCTAATGTGACTGAGTAACTGAATGTTTAATTTTAATTAAAATTAATTAATCTTAAAAACTGAAGAAGTACAAACTAAATTTTTATTAAACATGACTTGGACTGAGTGTGGTGGCTCACACCTGGAATACTAGCACTTTGGGAGGCAGGAGACTCACTTGAGCCCAGGAGTTTGAGATCATCCTAGTCCACATAGCAAGACCTCATTTCCACAAGAAACAAAAAAAGTAGCCAGAGTTGGTGGTGCGCATCTGTAGTCCCAGCTACTCAGGAGGCTGAGGCAGAAGGATCATCTGAGCACAGGAGGGCGAGGCTGCAGCGAGCCAAGAGCGTGCCACTGCACTCTGCTTGGGTGACAGGGTGAGACTCCAACTCGGGGAAAAAAAGGACTTATTCTGGTAAGACCACCTTTGACTGTAGCCATTGCCTGGCATGAGGTGCTGCTGTACCGACGTGCATGTCAGATCCCAGCATCTCCCAGGCTGCAGAACAGCACGTTGCCATCTCCCAGTGCCAACAGCCTGATTCCGTTCAAACTTTTTTTTTGAGTCAGACTCTCACGCAGGCTGGAGTGCAATGGCACAATCACTGCCACTACAGCCTGACCTTCAGGCGATCCTTCCACCTCAGCCTTCCAAGTAGCTAGAACTACAGACATGTGCCACTATGCCCAGCTAATTTTCTTTTTATTACAGAGATTAAGCCTTGCTAAATTGCTTAGGCTGGTCTCCAATCCCTGGGCTCAGGCAATCTCCTTTCTTCTGTCCCCTAAAGTACTGGGATTACAGGTCTGAATAATTTTTTCAATACATGGATGTAACACTGCTATGTGTTTATCTGAAGAGTTTATGTAAACAGTACAAATTACAGTGATTGTATGTAAATTGTAATTGGTAACTAACTGTCTTAGTGCATTTTCTATTGCTATAACACAATACCATAGACTGGTTAATTTATAAAGAAAAAAATTTATTTCTCACGATGCTGTAGGCTGGGAAGTCCAAAAGCTTGATGCTGGCATCAGCCAGGGATGTCCCACAGGGGGAAGTGCAGAAGGGCAATAGAGGCCCTCCTTTACAACAAAGCCTCTCCCAAAATAACTCACTCCTGAGATAATGACAGAGACCCGTTAATGTCTGTCCAAATTATCACAGCCCCTAGAGAAGGGATGGCAAGGCGCAAGCACTCCTGTACAGTCCTGAACAAGATTCCTGAGAGCTAACAAAAATGTGCTCCCCCTCATCTCCTATGCACTCCCAGTAAGTAGTTTCAGGGGATCCCTGACTTCTCTGTAGTCTGTGCCCAATCAACTGAAAGATGCAAACCCCCATTTACTCCCCTTTTCTGAGTGATTGTAAGTTTAAATAATATAGTACCGATGCAATTGTGAGCCTTGTGATTTGTATAACTTTTGTACAATGCATGATGTCTTACACCTTGTAACCTCCCTTTACTCTGGCAAACTTGATGAACGCTTCTGCCGGGCCCTATGATCAAAGCAATAAGATGCTTCTGATACCCGGCATCAGGAAGTCTGGACCGAAAAATGTCACTATCAATAAATGCGGCCGAAACTCAAGTTCTACACAATGCTCAGCTGGTCACGTGGCTAAGGTATGGTACTAACAACTCTGGACAACAAAAGTGAACCGTAAAAGCCTGGAGGGTGAACAGAACCACTTTGGAAAGACCTCGAGTCGGGCTCTGCCCCCTGGATTCAAACTCGGAAACGAGCTTCTCTCTACCAGTCCCCAGCCCCTTTGATCTGCTGGGACCAAGCGGAGAGGCCAGACATTACTCGAAGCACAACAGTAACAGCACTAATCCGTTCACGAGAGTGGATGAGCCCCCTGACCCATCACCTCTTACATTTCAACGTGAGTTTGGGGACGACAAGCAGCAGTAATTAAACTGAAATACGATTACTTCAATTACGGCGTCAGTATGAACCATTTTCTTAACACAAAGGCACGCTACCCAAGATTCAAGTGGGGATGCAAAAGCTAGCACTGTGACCACAATGGTGAAGGAAAGAAAACTGGATGAAGAAGGTAAGTCACAAGCTTCACTCCAATTTGCTGTGGCAAAGCACACACTGAAAGTTGTTCATTGTGTTAAAAAGTCCTTTTTTAAGGATCACAAGGAGCCACGTTAAGGGACCTTTTCAGCAAAAACACGGCAATTTTTAATAAGTTTATTCTCGATAATAAGGCTAGGTGTAAGGGGGTACCCGTGTCTAAGAAACCTTTTAATGCCCAGGTTTGTTTTTCCCTCAAGGACTATTACCAGTAACTTGCTTGT
This sequence comes from Tarsius wallacei, assembly GCA_963574415.1. Lineage (NCBI taxonomy): Eukaryota > Metazoa > Chordata > Mammalia > Primates > Tarsiidae > Tarsius > Tarsius wallacei. Next base: position 11,314 of record CAUYQG010143356.1, on the reverse strand, counting down.
TTTAAAGATCCAGCACCTTGCCTGCAGCACAAGAACGACTTGAGGGAAACAAAGTAAGCCATGCTTTCTGCATAATTCCCGCTGGAATTAAAGGTCTGAAGAAAAAACAAGATGCATATAAATGGAGCCATAAGTGCTGGAGACTCCAAAGGTTCTCCAAGTCCTTTCTCATACAACCTAGCCGGTCCATTTGCCATACTGTCACTGTAGTCGTCTCAATAAAGCTTTTTTAACCCTGAAAAAAAATGAATCGATATGAACTGACTCTGAACAAAACAGGGCTTCAGGGAACCAACATCCCTCCTCCAGCGGTTGGAAGTCTGTGTGACTTTTGACTCCCCAAAACTACACTAATAGACAACTGTTGACCAGAAGCCTCACCAATAACAGCCAACTGACACACATTTTGCATGTTATATGTATTAGATACTGTATTCTTACGACAAAGTGAGCTGCAGAGAATATTACCAAGAAATCTTAAGAGAAAGTACATTTGCTTTCCGTTCGGTGGAAGCGGCTCAACATAAAGGCCTTCACCCCGTCAGCTTCGTGCTGAATGGGGGGGGCAGTCAAGGAGGGGCTGGGCTTGGAAGGCGGACTCGCGAAGCTCAAAGCCATGCGGCTCAGGGTCAACTGCACAGTCATCGGCATCAGAACTAAACGTCCAACAAGACATTCTTCTGTGATTCTGAGTAGAATGTGAGCTTGTAGCTTGGGTTAGCTACAAAAAAGCCTGGAGAAAAGGAAAGAAAGTGAGGGAGAAGGAGGAGAGAGAGAGAAGTGAAGAAAACCACTTTTAGATAAAGAGAAGGTAAATAAATTATTTCAGTTGTGGAGATTTTGTTAGAAAATTATGAGATTAAAGATGACATTTTAATTAAAAGATTATAGAAAATATTATTCGAAAGGTGAAAGATCTTTAACTAAGTGACCAAACAATTGTTCACAGACCTTTTTATTAACATTCAGATTCAAAACTGTAGAAAATTGCAATTATTTTTCTTGTAATCACTGCTACTGCAGCCTCAAACTACTGGGCGCAGGCGATCCTTCCACCTCAGTCTCCTAAATAGCTGGGACTACAGGCATGCACCACTATGCCTGGCTAATTTTTAGACTTTTTTGTAGAGATGAAGTCTTGCCATGTTGCCCTTGCTGGTCTCGAACTCCTGGGCTCAGGCAATTCTCTCATCTCAGTTTCCCAAAGTGCTGGGATTACAGGCGTGGAGCCACTGTGTCTGGCCTCTAATACATGTTGAAAACTTTTGTGCCCAACTTTCTGAAGCAGAATTCATGAATAGTGTCACGAATACAGTTGTTACACTTGTTCAGTACATATAAATGCTATGACTCACCACTTTATAGAACTGTTAAAATAAATAGAAGACAGTAAACTTAATGATACTGTGTTTTTTGACCACTGCTCTCTGATCTGAGCTGTAGAAGAGTTTTGCAAAGGCTTATTGTGGTGTTAACAGCTACTAAAGACTTCCTTGGAACACAAGGAATGCTTGCCAACCACTCAGTGACCAAAGATTAAAATGGCAGCATGATGTATGTTTTCTCACTGGTATCACGCTTTGAGAACCACAGCAACTCAGGTTTTAAAAAAATACAAAATTGCCACAGGCAATGACAAAGATGAGTAATAATGAGTGAAAATCAAATACATACCATGTTTAAACTTATATGAAGTTGAAGAACAGGCAAAATAAGGCCACAGTTACAGAAGTCAGACTGGTGGTTACCCAGGAAGATGGGGGCCATATTGACTGTGTGAAAGGTAATCATGCCATTTGGGTCGATCTCAGCCAGAGGGAAAAAACACTTGGGACACAAAATTGCTCCAAGAATGAAATTCTCTGCAAGTCCAGTTGCCAAAACTGCTTGTTGCAGCCTGAGGCCAGCTTAAGCAACTCTAGGACCAATTCTGCCCACCAGTCACCTTGCCCACCAGATGGAACTTGCCAGCTCCTCAGAACCTTGTGAGTGCCGATGAACTTTCTCAAAGAGCACCATGTAGCATTTCTCCTTTTAATAAACCTCCAACCTTCTCTTTGTTCTCTGGATAGACCAAAGACCAGCTGGCATGTGTGCCCCAAACTGCAATGCTTTCTTCCTAAATAAAACGTTACATTTAGAGATTCATCTCTATATTTTTATTCTGACAACTAGGAAGGCCAATCCAGGGGGTGAACATAGTTAGGTTGTACACCTAAGATTAGCACACTTTACTGGATATCTATTATCACGGGATAATTTTTTTAGAATCTGTCCTAAGCAAACTAATCCTAATTGAAGCCTACCAGAAAAGGTAACAATTTTTCAGCATCAACCAGATAATCTTGCTTAAATTTCAATGACCTTAGCAGGAAATCTCTTCCAGGAAATCTCTTGAAATGCAAACTCAAGCCAGGTTCGGTGGCTCAGCCTGTAATCCCGCGCCTTTGGGAGGCTGAGGTGAGTGGATTGCCTGAGCCCGCGGGTTCGAGACCCGCCTGGGCAACTTGGTGAGACCTCATCTCTGCAATAAATCAAAAATCAGCCGGGCATGGTAGCGCGTGCCTGTAGTTCCAGCTACTTGGAAGGCTGAGGCAGAAGGATCGCTGGAACCCAGCTGGGCGACAGTGAGACTCCAACTCAAAAAAAAAAGAAATGCAAACTCAGAGACAACCTACAAGATCATCTCATAACATGGAATACAAGAAAAATTTCCCACTATACTGACAAGTGCCTTTCAGATATGACACCCAGACATCTGTACCTCCCCCAAGCCGCTCCCCCAAAAATACCCCTTATGCTTTCACTTCAATTTCACAACTGTGATCCTAAAAACATGTCACCTCAGCAAGAAGTACAGAAATACTGTTTCATCAGGCATGGTAGCTCACACCTATAATCCCAGCACTTTGGGAGGCTGAGGTGAGAGGACTGCCTGAGCCCACCTGTAGTCCCAGCTACTCAGGAGGCTGAGGCAGAAGGATCATCTGGGCACAGGAGGTTGAGGCTGCAGTGAGCCATGAGTGTGCTACTGCCCTCCAGTCTGGGCACAGAGTGAGACTCCAACTCAAAAAAAGAAAGAAAGAAATACCATTTCACCTGAATCTGCTGTTTGTTATCGGTAATAAGGTCCTGGTAAGGGGAGCATATGCATATATATAATAGACACATTTTATACTTAAAATATATTTACATACATTTACATATAACAAAATGCCCAGAAAGAATTAGTACATGGACACAGATCTTACAGGTATCAAAAAGGATAGTCATGGATGCACGTGTATGTCAAGCTCATCCAACCCTAACCCTTTAAGCACATGCGTTTTAAACAAGCGCCGTCTTTATTTACTGCATAGCAATTATACCTCAATAAAGTTGTTTCGAAAATCTGACCAAGCCCGGCGCTGGGGCTCACGCCTGTCATTCTAGCACTTTGGGAGTCGGAGGCGAGAGGATGGCCTGAGCTCAGGGGTTTGAGACCAGCCTGGGCGACTTGGTGAGACCCCGTCTCCACAATAAATCAAAAAAAAATTAGCCGGGCGTGGTGGCGCGCGCCTGTCGTCCAGCTACTCGGGAGGCCTCGGCGGGAGGATGGCCTGAGTCTAGCAGGTCAAGGCTGCGGGGCCGTGAGCGTGCCCCCGTACTCCAGCCCGGGCGACAGAGGGAGACCCCGCCTCAAAAACAAATCAATAAGTCTAGCGAATAGATAGCCTTGAAACCCCCAAAGAGCGCAAGGGAAACAGTCCTTCGAGCAACCGGGGAAAGCAAGTTCTCTGCAAGGCGAGGGAAGCGGATACACAGCAAGTTCAAAGCACCTCGAGCGCGGAGACGCTCCCAGCTGCTCCGGGAGGCGACTTCTCCGCCCCCAAACACGGTGCGTCCTCGCAGGAGCAGCCCCCGGAGCCCCGCGGCCAGGCGGCGCGACCCGGCGGCGCCCCACGCTCCCCGCGGCCCAGGCCCGGCGGGACCCACCTGGGCGCCCGGTCCGCGGGCAACAGAGAGGGAAGCGCGGGCGCCGGGTCCCCAGCGCACGTCCGCCGCAGCGCTCCTCTCCGGCCCGGAACTACCGCTCGGCGACCCCAGCAGCGCAGGAGCCCACCCGCGCCGGCGCCGCCACAGCCTTTACAAAAGAGCCGCCACAATCGCCGCTTCCGGCCGGAGCCCCGCCCCCGCGGACAGGGCCCGGCCCGGCCCGGGCGCTTCTGGGAACTGGAGTTCCCGCCCGCCCCAGTGCGCGCAAGAGCCGCACATCCGGGTCCAGGAGAACTACAACTCCCAGCGACGCCACAGACACGACGTTGCCTGGGAGATGGACGGCGCCGCGCCTTCCGCCCGGGCCGCGGGCCCGCGGCTTCCGTGGGCGGGCGACGCGGCGGGAGGGGAACCGCTTCCGAGGGGCGCCCCCCCTCCAAGAGGGCACTTCCGGTGCGGCGCCCGGCCCTTGGGAGCCGCGGGTTCCCGGCCCCCGAGCGCCGGGGGGGAGTGGCTTGGCGTTCTGCGCCGTCTCTGCCGTCTGGTCTGACTGCTGTCGGCAGCGTTGGGGCGGAGCCGCCTCGCTGCCGCAACACAGACGGCTTCGGCCCCGCGGTCGCGCGTGGAGGGCGAGCGGCCGGCTGAGCGCCCCGCCCCACGTGAGCACCCAGTGAGGGCGGGCGCGGCTGGGCGCCGGCGGCGAGGCCGGCCGGCTCGTCGCTGTCCTTTCTGTTTCGTGGAGCGGACGGCGGGCGGAGCCCGGTGAGCCCTCCCCGGACGTCCGCGCCCTCCGCGCTCCGAGGGCTCGCGGCGGCTTGGCGTGGCCGTCGGTGTCTGAACCCCGCTCGCTCTCTCGAGTCGGGTCGCGCTCAGTCCCCCGGGCTGGAGGGCGAGGGCACGCCCACGGCCGCGGCGGCCTCGGCCTGCCGGGCTCGGGCGGTCCTCCCGCCTCAGCATCCCGGCACCGGGGCCCCGGGCGCCGCCGCCACGCCACGCAAGGTCTTCTTCTGCTGGAGAGCCAGGGTCTCGCCAGATCGCCCAGGCTGGGCTCCAACCGCCGGGCCCAGCCATCCTCTCGCCTCCGCCTCCCGAGGTGCAGGAGTGACGGGCGTGAGCCGCCGCAGAAGCCCGGGGAAACCAGTTCACTCTGAATGCGGAAAGCGAAGAATTCAAGAAACGCTTTTCAATTGCGACGGCCCTTGAAGCCAGGAAGTTGTCACGGCATCCATCGGCAAGCGGAATGTGGGAGGAAATCAGGGGACAGGCCATCGATAACAACCTGCATAGTGGCTGAAATAAGCTACCGCTGGTTAAAGACAATTACAGACATTCCACAGAAACATGACCCCCAACATTTGTTTGCTTTCTACTTCAAAAAAAGAAAATCAAGGCTTCAGTTTTACGTCTCCTTTCAATTATTGTTTAATTAAATTATGGATGAGGAAACCAAAGCCCAGGTCTTCCAAGGTCACGCAACTATTTATTTTTATTTACTTATTTTTTGAGTTGGAGTCTCACCCTGTCCCCCAGGCTGGAGTGCAATGGCACGCTCATGGCCACCGCAGCCTTGACCTGCTGGGCTCAGGTGATCCTTCCGCCTCAACCTTCCAGGTAGCTGGAACCACAGACGTGTGCCACCATGCCTGGCTGAATTTATTGTAGAGACGAGGTCCCAAGCTGCCCAGGCTGGTCTCGAACCCCTGGGCTCAGGCAGTCCTCTCGCCTCCACCCCCCCAAGTGCTGGAATGACAGGTGTGAGCCACCGCCGGCTCACACAACTACTTGAAATGGCAGACAAGGACCCAGACTATCTTCCCCTTCATTGCTGATAGCCTTTGGCTTGAAAGGCATGCGCAAAAGATTTATCATTTTTGTTAAAATACGTATCTTTGAGGATAGTCACAATATCCTCTACTTTTTGTGCCTCTGATTGTACCACATTGTTGATTGAATGAAGGATTGGGTCTTCTGCCACAATATATTTACTGGCTGTTAAATAATGTTCTAGTATATAGATTTTCCCCTGTAGCCCAAGCAGTTTTCAAAACTGACCGTTAAGCTTGAAGGGCCTCCAAATCCATTGAAAAGTGGAGGGGTAGCGGGGAGGAACTTCCAGCGATTCCTCTGCGGGACAATGAAAGCCTCAGCAGCAGCTCCTATCTTTGCTGTATCTTCAGGTATTGCTGTAGAGAAAAATGGAACTGACAGCTCCCTCATAGGAGTTTTGACCCAAGATTATCCATTCTAACACAATCCTTTATGCTGTCACTGGAGGCAGGAAGGAACTCTTATGTCATGGTTAAAAGCCCAGGCTTTGGAGTCAGCACCCAACCTTTCTGAAACCAGTCTTCTCATCTGCCAAATTGGGGTGATAATAATGACACTCACTTCATAGGATTGTCAAGAAGAATACATTAAGAGAAAGGATATATGTGAAAAGTTGTCATAACAGCTACCACGTAGTAAAAAGTCAATGAGCAGGAGGTATTTTCATCTTTATGAGGAGTTCAAGTGTTGATTAACTCACTTTACCAAAGGCCAGCTCACAGTTCATGTCAAATGATGTGCAGGATACAGAATAGTACTGAGGATATTCCCAAATTATTTGGTAATGATTATTTGTTTAACAAAGTTTATCTGGGTATGAAAGATACTTGGATTGCTAAGAACTTTTCATGGCTGGATTGTTGGTAGCAATGACTGCTCCATCAAGAGAGGAGAGAGTTGCAGGCCTGGCCAAGGGACCATCCCCAAGCCTAGGTCATCTAGGCTAGAGAGGTTGACTCCAGCAGGTTGGAAAGATGCACTTAGATGCAAGTATCCGACCTCTGGGCAAAGGTAGGAAAGCCTACAGCCTAATCCACCCTTGGGAAGAGAGTGAAGGAGTTTCTCACCAAGACCCTGAACCTCAGATTTCTAGCATTTTACTTTAGTAAAGAAACTTCTAACAATGTTGGATGCAGAAAGATACTGTTTTTCTGTCTTGATGTTTTAATATAGATGAAACCATTGCTGGTGCATTGGTCTTGCAGCAAAAGATCATGGACACCTATGAGTCTACACAACAAAGATTATCACATCCTCTACATTCTAGAATGGTGTTGAATACACATTAAAGGAATTCTAGTCTGAACCTTTGCTGTGATAACAGCAGAACAAAACTATGATAGTTGTCACACTGTATTTCTACTTTCTTCTTGAAAATAGACAGTAATTGACATCTTTATGTAATGGTCTCATGGTTTTTCAAGCATTCTATAGGTTTTTATTACACATTTTTAAAGCAGCACGTTTATTTTCCACAACTATAAAAATTATCAGTGATTTGCCTATCCCAAACTTTCTGCAAGAGGCAGACCTTTCCAAAAAACTTTCACATTTGTTTCACTATTTATTAAAATATAATATTGAGTGGTTTCTATGTATCAAATATATTCTTCTTTGAATATTTAATAGATGTCACCAGTGAAGCCTTCTGATCCTGGGCATTTCTTTGTTGAGTAGTTTTTTAATTATTATTACTGATTGTATCTCTTGTGTCTATTCAGATTTTCTATTTCTTTATAAGTTGCAGTTTGTGTGTTTCTAGGAATTTGTTCATTTTATCTAGGTTATCTAATTTGTTGATGTACAGTTGTTTGCAGAGGATTCTCTTATAATCCTTTTTATTTCTGAAAGGTCAGTAGTAAGGTTCCCACTTTCACTTCTGATTTTAGTAATTTGAGTCTTCTCCTCTCTTTTTTCTTTCTTTTTTTTTCTTGTTTGTTTGTTGTTTTTGTTTGACAGTCCACCTAAAGTTTGTTCAATTTTGTTGATTTTTCGAAAACCAACTTTTGCTTTTGTTTATTTTCTCTCTTTTTCTACTCTCCATTTCTTTTTTTTTTTTTTTTTTTTAGTTGGAGTCTCACTCTGTCGCCCAGACTGGAGTGCAGTCGCCGCTCCCGGCCACCTGCTGGGCTCCGGCGATCCTTCCGCCTCAGCCTTCCAAGTAGCTGGAACTACAGCCGAGCGCTACCACACCTGGCTAATTTTTGATTTTTATTGTGGAGATGAGGTCTCGCCAAGTTGCCCAAGCGGGTCTCGAACCCATGGGCTCAGGCAATCGACTCACCTCAGCCTCCCAAAGCGTGGGATTACAGGCTGAGCCACCGAGCCCGGCTAATGGTTTTTATTATTATAAATGTACCAAGAAATTGTTTTGTGGCCTAACGTGGTCTATCCTGGAGCGTTCCACGTGCACGTAGCATGTGTTTCTGCTGTTGTGTGGGCTGTTGTGTGTATGCCTGTTAGGTCTCTTTGGCTTATAGCGTCTATTTCCTTATTAATCATCTCTTTAGTTCTCTCAATTATTGGAAATCAATTGTCAAAGTCTTCAACTATGATTGTACAACTAATGATTTCTTCTTTCAGTGCTGTCATTTTTGCTTCATATGTTTTGGACCTCTTTTGTTAGGTGTGAATACGCCTACAATTATTCTGTCTTGTTGTATTCGCCCCCCTCCCTTTGTTTTTTCAGTTGGAGTCTCACTCTGTCACCCAGGCTAGAGTGAAGTGGCATACTCACTGCTACCCCAGCATCGACCTTCTGGGCACCAGCGATCCTTCCACCTCAGCCTTCCAAGTAGCCAGAACTACAGACGCATGCTACCACACCCAGCTATTTCTTTATTTATTGTAGAGACAAGGTCTCGCCAAGTTGCCCAGGCTGGTCTTGAACTCATGGGCTCAGGCAGTCCACTCGCCTCGGCCGCCCAAAATGCTGGGATTACAGGCTGAGCCACCGAGCCCAGCCACTCATTTATTAATGTGTAATGCTCTTTGTCTCTTATGACAATTCTTGACTTAAAGTCTGTTTTGTCTGATATTAGTATAGCATTGCCAAATGTCTTTTGCTTATCATTTTCATGAAAAATCTTTTTCCCATCTCTTTGCTTACAACCTATTGTGTCTTTGGATCTAAAGTGAGCTTCAAGTCGGGCATGGTGGCTTACACCTATAATTCCAGCACTTTGGGAGGCCAAGGTGAGAGAATTGCCTGAACCCATGTGTTTGAGACCAGCCTGGGCAACTTGGTGAGACCTCATCTCTATAATAAATCAAGAAAAATTAGCCAGACATGGTGGCACATGCCTGTAGTTCCAGCTACTTGGAAGGCTGAGACGGAAGGATCGCCGGAACCCAGCAGGTCGAGGCTGCAGTGGCTGTAAGCATGCCACTGCACTCCAGCCTGGCAACAGAGTGAGACTCCGACTAAAAAACAAACAAAGCTTCATACAAACAGCAAATAGATGGATCATAGGTGTGTTTCAATCTGTTTTGCCAATCCTTGCCTTTTATTTGGAAAGTTTAACCTAATGCTTACATTTAATATAGTTATGGCTAAGGACGGATTTAGTTCAGACATTTTGCTGTATTTCTCTATATGTTTTATATCTTTTCTATTCCTCATTTCTTCCATTACTGCCTTCTTTTGTGTTTATTTTTTGTAGTGTACATTTTTTTTTTTTTTGAGTTGGAGTCTCACTCTGTCGCCCAGACTGGAGTGCAGTGGCCACTCATGGCCACCGCAGCCTCGACCTGCTGGGCTCCAGCGTTCCTTCCGCCTCAGCCTTCCGAGTAGCCGGAACTACAGGCGCGTGCTACCATGCCCGGCTTGTTTTTTGATTTGTTGTAGAGATGAGGTCTCGCCTAGATGCCCAGGTGGGTCTTGAACCCGTGGGCTCAGGCATTCCACTCACCTCAGCCTCCCAAGGTGCGGGATTACAAGTAGTGTACATTTTTTATTCCCTTCTCATTACCTTTTTTGTATATATATATTTTGTGGTTACCATTGGAATAACAATATCTTCAACTTACAAAAATTGAGTTTAAATTAATACCAACTTAGAGATTAGGGACAGCTCTTCTCTGATTCCCTTTGAGTTAGCCATATTTTCATGTTTTTGTTTTTTTGGCATGCCTCATAAATTTTTGTTGAGAATTGGACATTTTGAATATTATAATGTGGTAACTCTAGAAATCAGATTCTCTCTCCTACTCAGAATTTTTTGTTGTTGTTGTTGCTTGCTCTGGGTTGTAGTTGTTGGATTTAGTGACTTTTTATTTATTTTTATTTTTATTTTTTTGAGTTGGAGTCTCACTGTCACCCAGACTGGAGTGCAGTGGCCACTTCAGTGACTTTTTAAAGTATTTTTGTGAAAACAGTATTCTTTGTCATCTCTGGTTTCTGAAATCTGTTTCTTTAGTTTGTTGCTCAGCTAGTGGTCTGAGATTTTCTCTTTCTTTTTTTTATTTCTTTTGACATTGAAAATGGAGACACTTTATTGACAGTTTAGGACCACAGTGGACAGTTTCACAGAACAGAAATAAATAGTCAAGACAATGAAGTGTAAAATGGTAGCAGACAGGTTAATACTTTTCACCCTCATTCTCTCCCTCAACACTACTCCAAGCTCCTCATAATCCTTCTCAAGGGCAGCCATGTCCTCACGGGCCTCAGAAAACTCCTTCCTCCCTCTTCTCATCCACGTACCAGTGAACAAAGGCACGCTTGGCATATATCAGGTAAAACTTGTGGTCCAGACGAGCCCAGGCCTCAGCAACGACTGTGGTATTGCTCAGCATGCACACAGCTCTTTGTATCTTGGCCAGGTCTCCACCAGGCACCATGGTGGAAGACCGGTAATTAATGCCAACCTTGAAGCCAATCCACAAACCGGATGGTACACCTTGGTCTTCATGGTGGCAACGGCAGCAGTGACATCTTTGGGAAGCGCATCACCACGGTACAACAGGCAGCAAGCCATGTATTTACCACGGTGAGGGTCACATTTCATCATCTGGTTGGCTGACTCAAAGCAAGCATTGGTGATCTCTGCTACAGTAAGCTGCTCATGGTAAGCTTTCTTGGCAGAAATCACGGGCATTAGCCAGGCTCGGTGGCTCAGCCTGTCATCCCGCGCCTTGGGAGGCCGAGGTGAGTGGATGGCCTGAGCCCGCGGGTCCGAGACCCGCCTGGGCAACTTGGCGAGACCTCATCTCTACAGTAAATCAAAAAATTAGCCGGGTGTGGTAGCGCGCGCCTGTAGTTCCAGCTCCTTGGAAGGCTGAGGCGGAAGAATCGCCGGAGCCCAGCAGGTCGAGGCTGCAGTGGCCGGGAGCACGCCACTGCACTCCAGTCTGGGCGACAGAGTGAGATTCCAACTCAAATTGTTATTTTAATGCTGAGTCACTAAGAGAATTTAACTACTGCTCACCATACTTACTGGCAAAAAGTTTAATTTGGGTGGAGTAAGCCAAATTATTGAAAGGTCCCATTTTAAAGTAGTCTCAGGTAGGT
>CAUYQG010143351.1:0-39231 GCA_963574415.1 Tarsius wallacei | reverse complement strand
CATTTCACTCACAGTATTCTTTATTGCTGCCATCTCAGTTTTCATCTCCTTCCTAATTTCTTCTTGGCTCTCCTCTATTCTCTTTAACCTCTCCATTATTGTCTTGATATCTAGAGTTGTAGTTTGAAACCAGTCATTTTTGGGGCTCTTCATTGTTTGCATTCCGAAGTCAGTTTTCTCAGTGTCTTCCTTCCCAGGGGTCTGGGAGAGACCTATATTCTTCTTTTGATTTTTCTTCATTTGTGTAGATTTCTCTCTCTCCTCCTCCTTTCCTTCCCCTTCTTTAATTCTGTCTTTCAGGGAAGGTGGCATTGCTTTTGCTTTGCTTGTGCAATCTCCTGTTCTTCCTTATGAGGGTCCTCTGGCTTTGTTCACTTTTAAGGTTGGAGTGTGGGCTGTGGGTTGTACTTTTTGCAGTTTTGAGGTTTTAGTTGAGGGGAAGCTGTGATTCAGAATCTGTATGCCGATTCCAGCATCCCCCTATTGGTGTATGAAACCACTGAAACCTACTTCCCAGTGTCTTACAATCTTTCTGTGCAGCAGAATGTAGGTTTGGTCCCTCAGCCTCCCAAGGCGCGAGATTACTTTGAGCTGCAACCTGAGATGTCTGCTGCTTATTTCCCGGGGGAGTGGCTTTGTCTTCTGTTTTGTGAGGTTACCTTGGGAACCCAGGTGGGTGGGACAGTGCAAGTCTCTGCCTGGAGAATGGCTGAAGTAATAGGATCCTTTTTCTCTGCTCTTTGGATCCCTGAGCAATCAACTATGATGGTCTGGGGTAGTATGGTAGCGTGAGCCTCCTGGGGATCAGCTGCCCAGCTGGGCGCTCCACTCAGGGCTCCAGAGCTCCAGATTTCAGAGCCCCAAAGCTCCCAAGGGCAGGCGGTGAGCGGCAAAAGTGGCCCCGCGCCGCTCCCAGTGTACTTCAGTCAGAGATGGAATCAATTTCTCTGAGGGGTGGGTGCCCAGAGCCTCCTAGGGTGACCGGAGGCTCAGTCTGGGCTCGATGCAGTCAGGGATGGAGCTGAGACCTGAGCCTTCCTACCTGTGAGGGAGCAGCCCGGAAGCAATAGCCGGCCCTGCGTGGGACCAGGGGGTCCCTGAGCCTTGGACCAATGCGTCCAGCTGTGGGCAAGGGGTAGGCGAAGGAGGGCAAGAGTCTTTTTGGGAAACTCACATTCGGAGAATCTCACAGTTTCGCCTGTGTTGCCGCCATCTTGCTGCGCTCTGTTGTGTTATTTTAATTGTTTGTTTCCAAAATATTTTTGTTCTGAGATTGTTTAAATCCATGGATGTAGAGCCTGTGGATATGAAGAACTAACTGTAGTTAAAATAACTGATTTTAATGTCCTTGTCTGTAAATTCTGTCACCAGGATCCTTTCATGGTTTATTTCTATTTTTGCTTACTTACTAATGATGGGTTGTATGTTATTGATTGTTTTTTAAGGCTTGGCAGGCATTCTGGATTTTACCTTGTTAAGTTTACCTTGTTTACTTGCTAAGTACTGGATGTTTTTGTATTGCTATAAATATTCTTGAGTATTTTTTTAATTCCAAGAAGAGCAGTTACATTACTAAGATTTGGTTTGATCCTTGCTTTTAAGCCTTGTTAGCTAGGACCAGAGAGCCTTTGTTAATTTTGTCTCACTATTAAGTAAATATCATTTTAAGTACTTTATTTAATGCTCCATGAAGTATGAAGCTTTTTTACTGTATCTAGTGAGAACACAAACTGTTCTTGGACTGTGCTACCTCCAAAGATTGTTCTGCCTATGCTTTTTTATTGTTTTTTTTTCCCCTAGGCCTTATATAGTTTCCTTACAAAACATTTTCTGATCACTTAGCTAAGGACTCAGGGAGAGGCCTCTAGATATTCAGAGGTCTATGTTGCTCTCTTCTCTTGCTGCATGACTTTCCTGGATTCCACCACCATTTCCTCAACACAGAAAGACCTCTGTACCCTGTACTACAACCTGGAAACTCTTCTGGAAATAAGCTGGGACATTTCAGGCCTCATCTCAGGGATCACTGTCTTGATGTTATGTAACTAAAATTCCTATTTTATTTATTTATTTATTTTTAAACATATTTTTTATTATAAAATTGTGGGGTACAGTTAAGGGTTAGGTATACAAATGTGCATCCTTCAGGCACCCTTGTTAATATTTTTTGGGTTTTTGGGGGGTTTTTTTGAGTTGGAGTCTCGCTCTGTCACCCAGACTGGAGTGCAGTGGCCACTCCGGCCACCGCAGCCTCTACCTGCTGGGCTTCAGTGATCCTTCCACCTCAGCCTTCCAAGTAGCTAGAACTACAGTCGTGTGCTACCACGCCTGGCTGTTTTATTTATTTATTTATTGTGGAGATAAGCTCTCACCAAGTTGCCCAGGTGGGTCTCGAACCTGCGGGCTCAGGCAATCCACTCACCTCAGCCTCCCAAAGTGCGGGATTATAGGCTGAGCCACCGAGCCCGGCTTCCTTGTTATTTATTTAAACTCAAGCCAGTCATTGAGTAAAGAAACTAGCTAATACAGATCATTGAGGTTGATTTTCTGAGATACAGAGCAGGGCGGGAAAGAGCAGAGAAAGGATCTGAAGGGGCAAATAGAAAATATCCAGCATAAATGACCAATATTGCTTTCATCTTTGCCACTTAATTAAGTTCGTCTCAGTTAGGCATAGTGGCTCATGCCTGCAATCCTGTTGATTTGTTTAGGGGATCAAGTTTGGAGAATTGCTTGAGACCAGGAGTTTGAGATGAGATTGGGCAATATAGTGAGAACCTCTCTCTATAAAAAATTAGCCAGTAATGGTGGTGAGCGCCTGCAGTCTCCGCTATTCTAGAGGCTGAGGCAGGAGAATTGCTTGACGTCAGGAGTTCGCAGTTGCAGTAAGCTATGAGTGCACAACTGAACTCCAGCTTGAGCAACAGAGGGAAATCCTGTCTCTAAAAATAAAGACAAATAAATGAGGAAAAAAATAGTTATTTGGCCTCATTTTGTATTCTAAGCTGCTGAAGACTTTGCTTCTGAAGTTGAGACTCCATTATTAAGGAAATACGCAGAGTAATTTTGGCTGTTTGTTCATCTATATTATTTCAAATAGAAGGCAGGTTTCATAAACTCAAAAGAGTTCAATCTCTCGATTTTATTTAGTGATTCCTAGATATATACAATGAAGTTCAATATATGCATTCAACACATCTGAATAACAATAATATATATAATTTATTAAGGATTATCTGTATAAAAGGCATATAGTACGCCACTTACAGATATTTTTCTTGTTTAATCCTCAGAATACAATGACAAGGTAGTTATTTTTATATTAATACCTAATTTACACATAAGAAAACTGAAAAACTGTTTAAGTATATTCACAAAAAAGCATATAATAAGTAAGTAGCGATGCTTGAATTTAAGTTTTTGGCTTTCTGACTCTACAGCTCACTCTCTTGTTGCCTCTTTTTTCCTTGGCAAAAAATGTGAAACAGCAACACAAGTTCAAAGACTGTTTTTATTGTTGTACTCCAGAAAAAAAATGAAAATGAAAAGAAAATGATTCACATTTTCAATTACAGTATGAAGGTGAACCCAAGTGTCCCTTTAGGCAGCTCGCCCAGCCTCCACGGCTCCTCCTCCATAGCTGGCTCTTTCACTCCTTTGGCACCTCTCTCGTATTGAACGAGGAGTCCACTTTCAATGTTTCTCTGATAGTGAAAGAGAGAGTATTGAGCTTTAAGCCTTTTATTTAGTTACAGCTACTGAAATATTTTCATGCATAAAGGCTGAAGAAGTGTACTCAAAAAGGGTTGCTTGGCATTTCAAAATGGTACCATCTATGTAAAGATAAGAGCATGCTATTTACAAATCTTCCTTAAGACAAATAAGAAACATGATGTATGTGATGTTTCAAGGATTCTTTTCATCTTAAAACTGAAGTGCTTATACCTGTTTTCCCATCTAGCACTGCATTAGATGTGACCAAAAAATGTTAATCCAGTTCCGACTGCCGATGCCTTGTTATGTAAAGATAGAAGCCAGCTTCTTCCAGATTAGCATTAGATGACCTTACTGACCTAGTTATTGCTGCACAGTGTATCTATCTGCTGAGAAGAATTTATAATGTGTGTTTGTGTAAATCAAAAATAAAAGAAACCAGAGTAGATGATGAATTGGAGTAAAGAAAACAAGCAGTCTCTTTTTTTGGATCTGTAATCACAAGGCAGAAAGAGGAAGAGGAACATTTTATTGTCTTTACAGTAAGTCTCTAACAGTTATCATCATCTGTAACTGACACTAAAATAAATGTCTCAAACTAAGTATAGGACCCAATGTCAGCAAATAGACACAAGGATGTCACATATTAATGACGTCTCTGTCACGAGAGATGTTCCGGATCAAAGACCACTTTGGGGATATATTGATCATATTGTACCAAAGTAGAGGTCTGATTGAACATATTCAGATGTCTCTTATAACTCTAATTTCATAATCTTAAGAGTTATATGGATTGATAATTAATTTTATCCATATTACTATGATATTAATAGAAATTTCTGACTATCACTAAGATAACAGCATAAGTACACAGAATATTTCTGGTCTTTCTCTTGCAATTCATAAAAAATGGAATTATGATATTTAAAGATTATTAACTTAAACTCTTCATTGTACAGATGAAAAAACAAAGACTTGGAGAAGTGAAGTGACTTATTAAAGTTCCCAGAACTACCTACTGGTACCTGATAATTAAATCATGGGAGTTTAATTCAGTGCTTTATCTTCTATATGCTGAAAGATAGTTTGCAGTTACAATGTGCAAGAAAGTGCTATGACGTTTACTACTTTTTATAACGTCAGTGAATCAAATCAATTATTAATATTTTCTACACTTTATTGCTCCATTAATATAGTAGATAAGTTATCTTCTTCCCAGAAGTCATGTGAATTTTGCTTCATATTTGTAATTGTGAAATGAACATATAGAAAATGTGCTATATAGCTTAATGTTTTACATTTTTATATATCAAGAAAGCAATTACAACAAATTTTTTAAAAAGCATGGACTGATAGAAATATTAAATTTTTTTTGGACAGTTAATAAGTTGCACTACTAATAATAAACAAAGAGAGCTACAGTTATTACTAACTGGTTATCCTAAAACATCCCACATCAATAGGTGGCTTCAAACCTTCTTAGCTATAGTCTTGGTCATCTAAAACAATGCTTGTATACTGAGCCATCCTGATGTTTCCAGATAAACTATTCTGGCTGCTTTCCCTCAGTGTCAGTCAAAGACGAAGGGCAGAAACTGGGAGAAAAGAGAATTTAATTTCTGCAATCAAGTTACAAGGAGATGGGTTGGCATCATTACCAAAAACCCACTCAAAGCAACGCAACCTCATTTCAGTATTTATATCCCAAGATTTGCAAGGTTCACAAGTACATGCTTTCCTCTATCACCTAACTTTCTGTTTCCAAATGCTACTCTCTTGAAAAACCCAGCTTTCTTGCCAATTTCCATCCACAACCACAATTATCAACAACATTCATCCCTCCTAAAACACTTAGGAGGCATTAGTGATATGGCATGATTAAGGCAGAATTTCCTGTAGTGCTGAAGAACCTGAGCAATGGGAAAGGATGAGGAAGTCTCTGTCTATTGTGCAGTAAGCAATTTTAGAATTAAAATTTGACATTTTCCTATGGTCCTCTGGGTTCCTCTCCTAACTATCTCCCTATGCAGCACTCAGTCTTAAAATAATAATAATTATTTTTATTTTTTGAGTTGAAATCTCTTAGCTGAGATCTCTGTCTCCCAGGTTGGAGTGGAGGGGTACCATCACGGCTCACTGCAGCTTTGACTTTCTGGGCTCAGACGATCCTCCCACCTCAGCCTTTCTAGTAGCTGGGAATGCAAGCATGCATCACCATACCCAGCTAATTTTTTGTAGAGTCAGAGTCTCACTATGTTGCCTATGCTGGTTTTGAACTCCTGGGCTCAAGCAATCCTCCCACTTCAGCCTCCCAAAGTGCTGGGATTACAGGTGTGAGCCACCTCACTCAGCACCATCTTACATCCTTCCTTAGTTCCTCTATTCACAGTCTCCTATTTCCTCATCCTCTTCTCTTTTCTCTCTGAGTGAAAATAGCCATCTTTCCCAATCCCAAACAAAGAAGCACCATTCTTTGCTCTCATGCCTTTAAAATGCCCCTGAGCCTCCACCAAGCAGTTATGGTATTTTTTTTCCTAACTAAACGAAGACAATTCTCTCTCTATGAATTCCAGGTGTATTTATAGATAATCATTTATTTGCACTTTCCCAGTTCTAAAGTAAACCTAAGAAGGGCACAAGAGGGCCAGGTATGTAGAATTGGCCTATGAAAGGCCCCCAAATGACCAGGAGGCCATACTGGAACACATATATTTCTCCAAATCTAGGGGAAATAAGATAAAACAGGTTTGCTAACTGCCCACTTGCCTCACTGAATATCATTCAAATTATAACTTCAATAAAACTATAGTTTGAATAATATTAATAAAATTTACTCATTTAAATTTAAATGACCACAAGAATAAAAACTGTTACCCTTATAAGAAGTGAATAGTACTTCATAGGCACTAAGTGAAAAGTTGAAGTGATCTAGATAATTCAGCCCCCAAAGTAGTCATTAACTGAAAGAAAAACATGGTTTAATTTCAACTTATTTGGATAAGTGACTCAATTTCATAATTTATTTTGCATGAATAGATAAAACTTAATGGCTAAGGCAGTACATACCAGTATTTCAGTGGATTTATAAAATACAACTTTTTGTTATTTTACTTACCTCATCTCACTTGAGCTTCACAGAGACCTTCTGGGACAAATAGATGAGGAAAGATTGTTAGTGCCATTTTGTAGATGCCAAGAGTGTAAGTGATTTTTAGAAATGGGACTTCAAACTTAACCCTTCCACATATGGCTACTCAAATTTAGCTATTTTCCTGTGTCTTGCTGCACCACTTCCTCAGTGGCGACCTCCCTCCTGTCTTGAATTTCTCTCACTCAGTCTCTCCTCTGCAATCAAGAGATTTTTGCTCACTTCATGTCCCATATGAAATCGCCTCACTGCCTTCCCATCGCCTGGCTTATAAAGTCCTGCACACTCCAACTCCAGGTCTCTCTTCATCCTCCTCGCTCCACTCTCCTCAGCGTTCTAAGCCTTGTAGAAATACTGTAATTCCTTCATTATATCAAACTTTCTCTCTCTTTAGGGCCTTTTCACAGATTTTTCTCTCACCCTAGAAATAATTCACCTCAGAGTTTTCCACTTCCCAACCCAAAGTTGGTTTGATGCCTTCTAATAATAATTTAATCACAAATTGCCCTACCTGTGACGCCTGGGTCAGGTGTCCCCACCATTCAAAATGTTACTACATCATGGCACCAGACATCCTGTGGTGCAACTTGTTTTATATTCATCTGCCTCTGGTAGTCAACTTCAAGTTTTATGAGGGCAGTGACCATATTATTGAAAAATTAAAAAAATAAAAAAAAACACTTGTTAATTGACTCTGGGGTCAGCAAACATTTGTGGACCAGATTTAGCTTACATCTGTTTTTGCGCCGCCCACAAACTAAGAAGTTTTTACATTTGAGAGAGAGAGAGAGAGAGAGAGAGAGAGAGAGAGAGAGAGAGAGAGAGAGAGATGGGCAGGGGAGGATGAAGAAAAGATGACGCATTAGCAAAGTGGCAGCACAGAACATATATAGCCCTCAAAGCCGAACAAGTAATTCATTTTCTATCCCTTCATGGAAAACATTGGCCAACTTCTAAATTAATGAATTAAACAATAAAGATATTTTGTTTCAAAAATCCTTGCCTCTCAACAAGCTAGGGTCCTTCTCGAACATCTTCCAAGTAACTTTAAAATATTTTGATTATAGGGAGATTTGTGAACATTCTAAATGTCAGTTCACCTTATTGACTAACAGCAATAATAAGTCTCTGGTGTATATCACCAGGTAAAGTGGCTGCTAGTGGCATTAGCCAGCTTCATGAGATTGATTCAAAAGAGATTGCCTCATATCTGCCAAAAGTAAGATAAGCTTGGCACACTACAAAACAAAGTAGAAGAAAACTGTTTTTGAGAGCAAAATCAACCTGGTAATTTTGACTCTCTTATGCTTTGTTTCCCGAAATATTTTATTCATCATTTGAGAGCCCATATGCAAAAGAGAAGAAGCAAAGCTTTCATTGTATTTGGAAGCACATCTTCTACTGTTTTATAAAAAAAGTATGGTCTAGGTAGTTTTCAAAGGAGGAAAACAGTTTTTTTAAAAAAAAAATCTGCTGGTTTTTAATTTTTTTAAGGTTGTTATTTAAATAGATGACATTGTTAAGGTCTGTTATGCATTCAACCACGTGCAATTTTATGTATTTTGCCCTTAGCAACTGTGGTTTTTTTTTCTTGTCTGCGTCAGAATGAAGATATTTACAAGAAGGTTTTCACTTTTAAATTTTTCTCTCTACTTAGCAAGTTGCTGCATGCTTGCTCGATTCTCTAAAGCATCAATTTATAGATAGGGTGATTAAATAAAATAAACCCTTATTGGTAACTGGTAACTCTAATTTGAAAACGTATTGGCCCTATTGCTTCTTGCAAAATCATGTAAAATTTTCTTAGTGTACATAGGCATTGGACAATAAATTATAGAAGCATGTCTTGTTAATTTTCTGTGTAATACTTTCTATATTTACTTGCAAGGGTAATGTCAATGGAAAATTATAGCTCGACAATTTTATAGTGCAATTACTGAAAATGTGTCCTTTTGTTCATTGGGTTGTTTATTGAAAGTCCATCAGCTTGAGGTATGATTTACTTTCTGACAAGCAAAAGTATGACCATTCAAACCGATGGACAGTGGTCCAGTGACATCTGGCTGTCAGGATTTGGGAAGGACGGAGGAGAGAAGGTATTTCAGAACAGGGAGGGATTAGACTGTTTGCTTAAAAAAAACCAACCAATTAATTTATTTTTTATGGTGATGACTAAAATACTGATTGTCTGCATTCTTAACATATGTAATCAGCTAATAGAAATATAATCAAAATTCCTGAGTTTGTTTATTGTTTGTTTAAATTCTCACTTAAATCTGTATGTTACTTGCAATAAATGGTATGCTACTGTCTAGCCCCAAGCTATGATCAGTTCTGCTGACAAAGCTTTTACTGGGAAAGTCACAGAAAATGCAGACTCTATTACTGGTTTAGCTTGGAGTCAAGTAGCATAAGTCATAGATCTGCCATTCAGGAATTAGGTGTTAAAATGCCTCAGAGTGTGGAAACTAAATTTTTTTATAATTCTATTCACTTAATCATGCAGATTTTGGATCACCTAATATAGGATACTTCACAATAAGTAAGACCAGTGTCTTCCCTCAAGGAGCAAACAGTTTAATTGGGAAGAACAACCTATATATATTATTGTTTCCAGTACTAATAAGGTTATGAAAAATAGGCTGTGAAAATGCCAAGCAGACAGGAAATAAGTTTGTCTATATAGGAAATGTCTGACCTGCTAAATTTCATGAGAGGTTCATATTGGCAAATCACCAAACATCTGTGATAAAAGGATAAGAAAGAGATGTGTTTGAGCTATAAACGTAACCCGCGATTTTCCCAAAGAGAGGAACATTAATACAACTCTATTTTTGTTTGTTTATTTTGTACTGGGCCAGTTCACTATATTAATGGCAAAAAAAGGGGGTGGGGGGTCAGTTACCAGGCAGATCCTGGTGTCAAAAAACTCAATTTATAACTTGAGTTCCTTTTAAAAAATATATTATAGACATGCATGCTTAGTCGTTTGTTGTAAGAATATAATATATAATTGTTAGTAATTTAGTTCTCTTGATGACAGTGAAATAGCTAATAATAGTCATGCTGATGCTACCTACCTCTAACTGAGCTTTCTGTTAAACTCAATGTTTTATATCTATTTTTTCCACAGATCTTCTCAAGAACGTCTATAACATTACCATGTTATAAATAAAGAAATGAGAGTGTAGAGATGTTAAGTTACACAGGACAGACAAGCAAGATATTGGTAGGTGGAAGAGCTGGAATGTAAGCCCAAGGTTGACTGACTCAAAGATGTGCATTTAACCATTGTGTTTTATATATGAAGGCAAAATAAAACCCAACATGCTTATATCTGGAAAGTCAACAACAAAGGATACAGGCTCAGGTTAATATACTGATAATTTGGACATAGTTGCTTATACATGTTTCTTTTTAAAAAAAAATGTTTCTTTGAAAGAGCAATTCTAGATCTTTTGTGTTGTGTTCCCTGAAATGTTTGACCTGCTGAATCCTAAATGCACAATTTGACCCTATTTGTATACTCACTTTGAACCTGTACCAAATTAAGCAATAGTAATTGT
Organism: Tarsius wallacei; assembly: GCA_963574415.1. Classification (NCBI taxonomy): domain Eukaryota; kingdom Metazoa; phylum Chordata; class Mammalia; order Primates; family Tarsiidae; genus Tarsius; species Tarsius wallacei. The sequence continues at coordinate 28,803 of CAUYQG010143351.1, read as the reverse complement.
AGGATAGAATGGGAATTCATTGTTTGAGACAAAGCGAGAATGAGATTGATAAAAATCAAATGGTAGATAAAAAATATTTGTGGGTTAGATTTTATGCTATAAAGTCAGAGATGCTAGCTGATAAATAGTAATTTTTTTCCCGTTTCTCAGAAATATTTATATATGTATTGTTGCCAAAAGTCATAAACTTGGATGGGTTATATAGTTTAATGTGCCCCTTGCACTACTTTTAGGGAATTATGTGTCCTTGGCATCTTCTCTGGTCCCTTGTAAACGTTGATTTTAGGATTGCCCTGTGTGGCCCATTGTTATCAATGTAATTATTTCAGAATTCCTATTTTTCATGGGGCCTCTCAGCACCCAAAAACCCAGTTTTACATGGTTACCAAAATCTAAATTTTAATTATTGTATTGGTTAGTTTCTTAATGCTGCTGTAACAAATCACCACAAATAAAATAACACAAGTTTATTATCTTACATTCTAGAGGTCAGAAGTTTAAAATGAGTCTTATATGGCTAAAATCAACGTGTCAGAAAAGCTGCATTTCTCCTGAAGATGCTAAAGGACAATTTGTCCGCTGTCTTTTCCAGCTTCTAGAGCCCACATCTCTTCCTTGGCTCACAGTTGCCTCATTCTAACTTCTGCTTTCATTGCCTCACCATTTTCTCTGACTCTGACTCTCTGGACTCCCTCTTTCCTGTATAAGTGCCCTTATAATTACATCGGGCCCACCAGGATAATCCAAAATTATCTCTTCGTCTGTCTCCAGATCCTTAACTTAATCACATAGGCAAAGCCTCTTTTTTTTCATATAGTAACATATTCAAAAGTTCTGGGGATGATACGAACATCTTTTTTTTTCTTTCAGATTTAGGGAGCACATGTGCATTTTTGTTACATGGATATATTGCATAATGGTGGGGACTGAGTTCCGGTGTATCCATTGCCTGTATACTGAATGTTGTATCCAGAAGTTGGTTTTTCAACCCTCACCACCTTCCCATCCTTCTTGGGGTTCCCAGTCCACTATTTCCATCCTTATGTTCACATGTAACCATTGTTTAGCTCCCACTTATAAGTGAGAAAATGCAATATTTGATTTCCTGCTTCTGTGTTAGTTCTCTTAGGATCATGGTGTCCAGCTCTGTCTACATTGCTGCAAAGGACATGAGTTCATTTTTTATGGATGTACAGTATTTCATGGTTTTATACACACACACGCACACACACACACACACATACACACACAATTTCTTTATCCAATTAACCCTTGGCGGACACTTAGTTTGGTTCAGATTTTGCTATTATGAGTAGTGCCATGATAAACATATTAGTGCAGGTTTCTTTTTAATAAAATGATTAGGATGTGAACATTTTTGGAAGGGAAATTATTCTGTCTAGCATAGTGTCTTTTATTCTTGGACCAAGTATTTCTAAGAACTAAGTGGCAATGTTTGCAAGAAAAATATGTTTGCAATTTACAAAATATGAACAACACTTTTTTCAGTTATAAATGGTCTCAAATAATTGTTCTAGGTCCGCCTGATTCTATTTGCTTCTTTCCTTGCTTCAAATGTTTGGAATAAATGTTTGAATATAAGAATATCTGTCAAATAACTTTTACATAGTAAATTACTTTGCTTTTGGAATTTTTTCCTGACTTTATTTCTCCTTGTATTCACCAATGAAAACTGCTTCAGAACCATATTAAACTAAAGGAGACTGTATTGTGGTATGGAACCTTATTACATGTCCACATTACAAGTGCTGCAGGAGTTAGGTGGACATAGTTGCGTGAACTGCACACAGCAAGTATAAGACTAAAGTTAGGTCGTAATTTCTCCATCTCTTTCAAAGCATAGTCAAAGCTTGAGGAGAAAATTTATCTTTTCTTGAGCATAACCCTAGTTGGTTTATCTGGTCTTTCTAAACATCCATCCTAGAGGTTTGTATCGAACTTGGCATTCATTGAGATTCTTGGATCTGTTCAGTTCCTGATGGGGTGGCTTAAGTCCTTCACCAGATGGTGCATAAAAGAAGATTAATGAGTTCCATATCTGTGCTAATGTTCCTAAATTCTGAATTAAGGAACAGAACTTGGGCTGGAAGATTTTGATTGTAGAAGTTACCAGGATCATAGCAACTTTGGTATGGAATAATGTGCAACTTAAGACGTGGTCAGTCCCCTCTTCTTATGCTTCTTGACTCTTTGACTTTTTCTACACATTTCTGCATGTAAAACATGAAACAAAAATAGCTCGTTTCAGGTTGCTTGGTGCTCCAACATTTGCTTTACTCAGAGCTTAGAAAATGTCATTTCATTAATCTGTATTTTCATTTTGGTAGGAAATGGCATGTAAAAACCCCGTTATTATTACAGAAACAAGATAAATATTAAAACAATGTTTATTTAAAATTTTTATTTCTACCTTGTATTTTTAAAAATAAAATTATGGATATCTGTGACTAAACTTTCTTTAATGTTATTTAAAAGGAAAATGTTTAACCTGGCTTCTTGGACTGTTGCGAGCCCTTACCAGCTGAACACTGTAAAATCCAAATACTTATGTACAGAATTCTTGGAACTTTGTCTAGGTTCATCATAAAAGAACTTCAATATTTATTTAGGTTTGACCAACAACCACTAGTGCTCGCTATGAGTTAAAGCATTACACTACAAACTAGCACCACAAATATAAATAAGATAAAGCTATAGGTGTTACCTCCAAGAGATTTATATTCCAATGAAACATTCAGGTTCTATTCAAATACAAGTACAGCACTCCTGCACAATGGTGACATCAATATAAATAAGTCTGGTCCCTGCCCTAAGGAACACAGACTCTAACATGGTGACAGACAAATGAATAAGAAATATAATGTAGTGTGAATGCGTGTGTATTAAATGGAAGAGCTGTAGCTGGGAGAGGGTCATCAGGCAAGTGCCTTATAGAATTTGATGACATGGACTAACTTATAGTCCGAAGTGTGTTTGACTGTCAGCCTTGCAGTTTCAGAAACCGGACATATCAATGAACTCAGGGGAGATGGTCCGCCTCTCAAACAAACAAATACACAATAACTAAATTCTGAACACGAAAGGATAAATCTTTAAAGAGTTTTTTTTGTTTTTTTGCTATGGTTAAAATGTTCGTATCTTCTTTCTATGCCATTTCTTTTTTTTTCCATTATCAAGAATATTATCATGACATATAGAGTTTACTATGGATTATGTATTTACTCATTTAATCAGTTCAAGCTCATCGGGCAGAAAATATTGCCCTCATTTTTCAGGTAGGGAAAATAAGACACAGAGAAGTTAAGTAACTTCCCTGAGGTTCTCTTGTCAGGAAATGAAGATCCTGAATTTGAGTGAAACTTGATTCCAAAGCGGACAATTGTCACTTCTATGCTATTTTTGCTTAAAGGGTGTTTGGAAGAAGCTGATAAAATAAGATAAAATCAAAAATTTTTCACTATTGGGGCTATAATTACTGATTGAGTTAGAAGTAACTGTTTCAGGGAGACATTGTTTCCCCAATTTTCTTATGTGTCAATTCAAATAGCCTAAACTTTCAGAGACAAGTCTATTTTCCCTGGGTCTTGTTTCTTATCCTTCCAGATATGCCTCGAATAAAAGGCAGAATAATAAAGGTGTGAACCAAATGTTGTGGAAACAAAACAGAGAGCTGTAAATGCTGTTTTGAAGCTATATCAATGCTAATTAGTGAATATTTCATCTCTATCATTCTGATATAGCTGGTAGTAGAAAGTCTGCAAGCAATGGAGGTGGTAACGTGTATTGATAAGAACATATTTCATTTTTCTCCTCTCAGAATTTGTCTGTAGAATCAGTGCCATCCAGCTCTAAAAATTATGATTTCATAAAGAACCGTCCCATTTCCTTGTGTATATAACGTTTTTGTCTTAATTGCAGAGTTAATGCTATTTCCCATTGTACCTATTAGTGTTAATCTCTATGTACAATTTGCTTATTACAGTAAAGCTTGGCTATCTGGAGACCAGGCATCCTAAAACCTCAGGCTTTGGTCCAGATCTGAAAACAGTTGGAGAAAACATGCACATACAGTGTCACCTCTGCTCATTTCCTTTTTATCATGAAGACATGTTTCCTGAAGCCACTTGAAATAAACAAAGCAAAGTAGCTTAGATGAAATTAAGACCCCAAGGTCCCAGTCTCATGTTATAATTGATTAGGTCTCCAAGAGCAGGAAAGGAAGAATAAAGTCTGGATAAAATAAGGGTTTTTTTGTTTGTTTGTTTTTTTGGTCAGAAAGAGTATCTTGTATTTTGTAATAGGGAACAAAGAGATAAGGAGAAAATCAGAAAGATGAAAGAGAGCATTGGAAATTAATAGCATCTTGTTCTCTTACTGAGGTTGGGAAAAATGAAAGTGAGAAGTGGAGGGGTCAGGGAACCCTAATTAAAAATATAATAAGGCCAGAGGGGCAAATTAATACAGAAAATCCATGGTAGCAAAGATCTAATACCGGAGATGAGTGAGGATTAGGAAGATGCCCAATCTCTAAGGAGTCAGAGGCCAAGATCAGTATGGACAACTGTCCTCGGACCAAGAGTCCTGTGGAATAAGAAGCTAGCTGAGCTCTATGGTAAGGGAAGGGGAGTTTGAATCACATTTAAGGCTTGTTTTCAGGGTAAGCAGAGACTCTCTGCAATGGTGAATCAGTGTGGCTTAAAGAGTCAGTGTTGCAGCCCCAGTGGTGACTAAATGTTAACGAAAACATTGAAGACTGTGGACAGCAGACACCCAAAAATGAGTGGCAAAAAGAGGCAAGACCAGTCACATGGCGTCCATGATGCAATGATGATGACGGGAGACTTCCCAAATCTCCGTTTCCTAACAGTATAAGGTATCACTGTGTGTGTGTGTGTGTGTGTGTGTGTGTGTGTGTGTGTGTGTGTGAGTGTGAGTGTGTGTGTGTGTATGGCATCTGTTCATCAACACTGAAAACTTTCTGACACCATTGATACATCAATGAAAATTGCCTCGAAAGTGCTACTCTTTATTAAATCCTGTAAACCAGTCAGGCACAGTGGCTCAGGCCTGTAATCCAGGCACTTTGAGAGGTAGAGGTGACAGGACTGCCTGAGCCCAGAGGTTCGAGACCAGCCTAGGTAACTTGGCGAGACCTCGTCTCTACAATAAATAAAAAAATAAGTCGGGTGTGGTCACGCGTGCCTGTAGTTCCAGCTACTCGGAAGGCTGAGGTGGAAGGATTGCCTGAGCCCTGCAGGCTAAGGCTGCGGTGGCTGTGAGCATGCCACTGCACTCCAGCCTGGATGATAGAGCAAACATAAATCTGTAAAACCAACTCTCACATGTGCCACTGACCCGCTGAAGGATGAGAGGTTTGGTGACTATGACTTGAGACCACTATGCTGCTAGCTGTAAAGGGCCTCAAGGCCTGTGCTGACTTATTGTCTTCCATCAGCTCTTTCAGGCCATGTCATTACCATATCAAACTCTGTAGTTAATTATTATTCTCTTAAATACATGCTTGACTCCACTGGACACTCTGTCTTCATTGCAAACACCTGGCAAAACCCTGTTTAAACTCAACTCTAGCCAACTCCATGCCTGTATCTGTACTGCTGAATGTGGTTGGAAAAAAAATGTGTAGCCAAACTGTGTTAAATTCACAACTACAAACCTCCAGGGAGTCCTTAATGCCATGTCGTAATAATCCTATGTTTCCCTGGTTTCATTACTCTCCCTCTTCCTAAGTGTGCATCATCTAAACTCTTGCTCCTTAAAGCATGAATCATGGATTTGCAGCATCTTCATCACCTGGGAGCAAAAATGCCAGAAGAATAAGTTAATAGTGGGGCCAGATCTCAAGCCATCTGCCACACATCACTAAATTTGATCTACATTTTAACAATATCCTTGGGTCATTTGTATGTACACCAACATTTGAGAAGCAGTGATCTTCTGACCGCTCTCTTCCTCATTGCTCAACCCACACTGACTTCTGTATATTCCTAAAATATAACCAGGCACATTTCTACTTTAGTGTCTTTGCATGGACTATTTCCCCGACCTAACAATGTTCTTCCCTCAGGTATTCACGTGGCTACTTCCATCATTTCTTCTAAGTTTTGTTCAAACAACACCATCTCATTTAGTGCTAAACTGACCACCTTATGTAAGAGTCTAACTTATTCTTCTTGTCACACATGGCCACCCACATATACTCTATATTTTTTCCCACTCTTTGCACACACCATTTCCCAACATATTATGCCATGGTCTTATTTGCTATGTATTGCTACTTATCATTTATTTTCCGTCTTCCTTCTCTTGAATATAAACACCATAAGAGCATGATTCTCTGCTTATATAACTCATCAATATATTCCAATCACCTAGCTTGGCTCATAGTAGGCACTCCATAAATATTCCTTGAATAAGGAAAAGGCAGATGATGTGGAAGTAAAATGCCCGAACCTATGCCCCAAGTTTTAGGCCTTTGGTTGGGGCTGCAGTTGAATGTAGTTAAGTTGAAGTGCCCTCAATTGTACAAGGGGCTGACAGAACAAAATAATCATTCCTAACTTTGCTGTTTTTGTCGTTAGATAAAACTTGATTAGATAGGCTTTAGTCTTTTATCTACTTTTTTCCATATAGAAAATGACACAAAATTGTGTGCTTCTCCTCTGACCTAATTTTTATTTTTTCCCCTCTTTTCCTTGAGCACTTGGGACTCCATGATCAAAATATTCCTTTATTTTCTGAAACTTTTTCTTCCAACTCTTTTCCTGGCTGAAAATTGCCTATGCCCTGAGGAGGACACAGGCTCTTTAGAACCCTCACTTGGAAAATGGTTATACTTTCAAAACCCAGTCATCTTACGTTGTGTTGGTGTCCCCTTTGCTTTCATAAGCTGTTTCTGGACCATTGGTCCTTCCACACACTGCCCAGCTCCCAGCTCTTCTGCCATCTCACTTTCTCTCCCCTTTACTGAAGCTATTAATCAACCTCCTGATCGTTCCTTCTTGCTCTTTAATGACTGTGGCACGGTCCACTGTGCAAATTCAGGCAGACAGCTTCTCAGTATTCCGGCCTCTGTGACTTTCAGATACTCACGAATACCTTTCACTTGCAGCCACCCAGCTTCCATGGTTACAATCTTCATTTGTGTTCCACCAAACCGCCCCATTTTTGCAGTCACTAATTCGACCTCTTATTCTCAGTGACAGCTTTCTACCTTTGTTATCTGCTTATCTAGTACCACCATCAGCTTTCTGACCACATCAGGATTTCCACACAGTAGTTCTCTCTGTATTCTTCTTGTTATTCGTTTTCTGTAGCCAATCCCATCTATATGTATCTAGTGTAGAGTCCGTGGTCCATAATTTTAATCACTCTTTTGTCAGTGCCCTGAATCTCCTTGCCACTTACCAAGGCAATCAGTAAACCTAAGTGAACTCAACCAAATGGCTTTCCTTTTCTGTTTTCTTGAATCCTGCTTGAAAAAATCATGTGATTAAGATTTTTAAAAATCATAATTTGTGTCCATCAGGAACAGATTCCTCAGTAATGCCTACGAACCCTATTATGCATTTAGAGTCAGATCTCTCTCTAATCCCGCAACAATGATTTCAGTTTTCTGAATCCTGATATTTTCTTTTTGTACATAAGTCACTTCCACCTATAGCCTATAGAAAGTGAGCACAAATAGCTGATCATTAAAACTCCAGGTAACTGAAGTCGTAAGCAATATCAGATGCTGCCATCGTGGAGTCCATGGTTTCTGTGCAGAGGGGGAGATTTTGTGGGTTAACACTGAACATGGAAAGAGTGAGAAGGCACAGAGCAGACAGCATGCATAGCAGAAAGACCAATTCCAGGCACCCAATGGCAGAGCCTGGCGTTTTTTAGGTTTTGGAAGAAGAGCAATTCTTAAGTCCCAGAATAGTGTAGACAATGGTGTAGCCACACATTATAGAAATGCCATTGATAAAGCCTCCAAGGAGTCTGAATGTAAAGAAGCACTATCCAAGATGTCTGAGAACTCTACCGTTAGAACGAAGAACCTCAGTTCTGCTCTAATCTGGGACACAAAAAATGTGGGATGCAGAAAAGTCAGCAGATGGCAGCACTGGATGATGAGGAAGAGAATCCATATGGTCGCAGACAGAATTGTTTTCTTGGACCCCTGGTGAAGGGTTTCCCAAGGAGTGCTTGGACACGTGTAATCATTTGAAGCTTTTGATATGCATTTGTTCATCGAAAGTTTTCTGAGTACTATATATGACTCTTTTTGAAGTTTATGTGTGCTACCATCCTGTAATCTTTTTGTTTATTCCTATATTCCGATACAGATGATTACCTTTAGACAGTTTATTCCTTGCTGATGCACTCACTGGACACAAGCACAGCCCAAATGCTAAGCAGTTTTACAACAAATGCTAAAGCCATTTGTTTTGGTATATTTAAAGAGACAGAGTCAATTGATTCTCTTTGTATGTAATAATTGCTGCAGAATTCCATAAGTTTATTGGTAATTTAAAAAAAATCATTTTCCTTGACTTCTTTCAATTATGCCAAGCGTTTTAAAGAATGTTCATGACTGTTCACAAGAACACTGGAGTCTCTATGATGATGGCATGGGTGGTAATGGAAAGGAAAGCCACAAGTCATTTCATCAAGATGTTCAAAAAACTGAAGGGAAGTGACCAGAGTATCAGTGGGTGACAACAGCAGAGTGTTACCAACTATTCTGCATCAAGTGAAGAAAGATTTTACATCCAAGAGAAAAAGTAATGTATCTGGAGGTAGCAATGGTGTGCTAAGAGGTTTTGTGGTTTCTGCACTGTAATTATAGAACCTGTGTAGGAGAATGAACAGCCACTACTCAACTTGTCTTCAGGAGAAGCTATGTCCAACTTGGTATTGGTTAATGTAGGAAGTCTGAGGAAACATTGAGAAAACAAAAGATGTAGATACATATGTTTACCACAGAACTAGGATTCTACAGAGAACTAGGATGGATTGGAAGAAACCTCAATTTGGAAAAAAAAAAAAAAAGGGAGCAGAAATGAAGAAATCACAGGGCTGTGTGTGAATAGTGGGATTGAGAAATAGCTTATTTGCATCTTGCATTTGTCCGGAGACCAAGAATGAGAGGAGAAAGGGTAATAGTTACACTTAAGTCTTTGGGTCTGCCGTTTAATTTAATTTTTTATTTTTTTAGATTAGAAAATGTAGTTTATTTAGAAAGCAAATTGGAGAGAGAGAAAGAAAGGGGATTCACCTCCCCAAGGGATGGGTGGAGGTCAAAGCTTAAGAAAACATGGCTCAAAGAGCACGTGGCCACATCATCACTTCTCAAGGGAATGGCCGGGTCTGACATTTTAGAAAGACAAGTGAAAGTGAAGCTATTGGACAGCAGACAGAAAGCATGTCCTGAATTTTTCTGCTGCTTTTGCTCGGGTCTTTGAGGTTTTTTATTTATTTATGTATTCACTCATTCATTTATTTAATGGTGCGTTCTCTCTAGGCAATAGCTGGAAGATATCTGGCTCTTTAGCTTTTTAAACTCCAGGGTGTAATCCCAGTTGCACAATATTTAGAACAAACTGTCGAAGGCATTGGACTTGCTTAGATAAAATAGTCTTTAATTATAGTCCTTTCTGGGTATTGGTTCAATTCTGAATTTTTTACCTCATTATTTCATTGAACCCCTAAACAATTCAGCAACTCAGATAGTATCACCCATCTTAGTAATGAGCCTAAAATGACAATTTCAGCGGGAAAGGCCTGCAAATGTTCCTAACCTCTTCTCAGCAGGAGGAAGGCACAGGGGAGGTAGTCACTTGTGTCTGGAGTTCTGCTCAAAGTCAAATGCAGGGACAATTTGGAGAAAAATGTGCCTGCTGTCATGTCATCAGTAGCACAACACCCTCTTCAGAGAGTGAGCGAAGCTTTAGGAGTATACTTTTTTAAAACACCCTAACACATTTTTGAAATAATGAGCAGTTTATTTTTATGACAGAACACATAAAGTTGGATAGTATGCAGGCTGATAATAAGATACATGGTCATTGTGTCATTGACATTAAAATTACTAATAATTTTTAAAAAGCAACAGTGGTAAAAGTCAAAGGAATTATGCAGCAACAGTGAAAAAAGGTGGTGTTTTGAAGAGAAAGAACAATACAACCTGGCAGATTCTGTTTAGCCTTTTATTTGATAGCTAAATTTAAGTTGTGCTATTCAAGAAATAATTTTGCTTTATACTTTATTATGTTTTTACGAACAAAAGAGCAAAAGATCTAAAATCTGAAATCACAGGGTGGGGGGGGCAGTATCCTGTCACACTTTTATCTGGCATTATCTCCAGTATAGGGTGGGGAGGTTCTTTCTTTATACCCAACTCCCAGAGGCAGCAAGTCTTCTTCAACTGCACTCAGGGCAATAGTTTATTGTGTCCCCTCCAGTGGCTGAAGGCTTTTGTTCCACAAGGACTGGGGTCTAGGCGGAGCTTCCTGCTTTTACTGCAGAGAGAGTCTCTTCCTTTCTCCAGGTTTGCACTGCTAAGAGAAGCCCTGTCCAGTCTCCAACTCTTCGGCATTAGCACCCACTGGAAGCCAGTAGAAAAGAGACAGCGTGTGTAGATTCCACTTGTGTCTGTGACTCTCGGGGATTCCATTCTCTTACCCGAGCTTACACTTGGCTTTAGCAGTTTGTTAACATTTTGGCTGAATTCTTACCTGCTTATGTGCACCTGACATCCATTTCTTCCGCCCACACTCGACCACAGGTGAAGCATGCTCATATCATGCCTTTGCTTGGATTTCAGGCTACTTAGCTCTTCAACAGGTTCAAGAGAAGTTATGATTTTGCATTATATCTGGCTGTTTCTTGTTCTCGGGGTAGTAGCAACACTTTCCGTGTTTCTACACCCTAGGCAAAAGGACCAGGCTCTGCAACTTCTCTTAGTATTTAATATTTACCACCTTGCTCTTTCTCTGCTATGTTTTGGATAAGGTCTTCAATACTATCTTTGCCTTTATCCAGTCTGAAGTTTTTAATTGTTTAGTTATTTTTAGTAATTATTACTTCTTTACAGAATTACTTATTTTTTATATATTTCTGTTCTTGATTTATATTTGGTTGTTTTGGTGTCCTTTTTATTTTTTATGGGAGTCATTTTTTCTTCTTTCTCTTTGACAATATTAAATATACTTAGGTAAAGGTTTTTAGATTGTTCGGTTATTTTCAGTTCACTGGGAGTGAATTTGTCTCTAGGATTTTAATTTCCACGAATACTTACACTTTCACTTATACTTTAGAATACTACTTTCTAGCTTTTTCTGATTAGTTGATTTCTCTCTCTGTACCCGTCATCTCTCTGCCACCTGTGTGACATATCTCATCACCAAGTCAGTGGGTGGCCTGGCCCATGTCTAGATTGTACAATGGCCTCTTATCCTATCCACAGAGCAGACCTAGGCAGAGGTCAACATTTTTATCAGTCCTAATCCCTGATGGCACAAGAGAGTCTAATTCTGGTCCTTGGCTGCATGTGGGATGATTTTAGTCTTTTTTATTTATAGAAGTTGACTTCCTCATGGTCTCTCAAGTGCTTTCAGACTTAGATACCAGCAGGCCTGTAGCTTTAGTTTTTGACCATGTGTTTCTCCTCTATTGTGTGCCAGTGAAAATGTTTATCTTGCCTTTGAGCATAGCTATTGTATGAAGCCTCTTCAGAGAAAAGAACTGCTACACTGCTGAGAGAAGCCCTCTCCCGTCTCCAACTCTTCGGCATTAGCACCCACCGGAAGCCAGTAGAGAAGAGACAGTGAGGCATACACATATGCCTGAATAGTACATATAAGCAACTTCTTATAATGACTGGCTTATGAAATTATGGAGGCTGAAAAGTCCCCAAATCTGCAGCCAGCAAGTCTACCCAGAAGAGCCAGTCCAAATGTGAACCGAGAACCAGGAGAATTGATGGTATCAGCTCCAGTGCAAGTTCAGGTTCAAATGCAGGGACTGAAGTTCCAGCTCAAAGACAGATAGAGAGTTAGAATTCTGTCTTCCTCCACCTTTTTGTTCTATTCAGGCCACACTGAGGAAAGCAATCTGCTCTACGCATGCTACAGATTCAAATATTAATCTTACCCAGAAACACCATGGCAGACACACCAAAAATAATGTATAGCCAAATATCCAAGGCACCTCATGTCAAATTGACACATAAAGTTAACCACCACAACTATTCTGCTTCATTTGGTTAAAAAAAAAATTGTCGCTAGCAAAAGTTTGGAGTGGAAAAGAGCACTTAAATGTTGAACTCACACAGCTATTTTGACTGGAAATCCAGACCAAATAAATTTTAACTTCCATCTAGTAATAGAGCTTGGATAACTGTACATAGTAAGTAACGTGTTATAATACATGGAATTTTATTAATGGTAATGAGTATAGCTATTAGCTGTGAATATATATATATATATATATATATATATATATATATATCTCAGCCCCAGAAATTACTAGCTATGTGGCAGCTCACGAACTCCTTAACATTTTTCAAGTTCTTTACAATCAGTGTCTAAGTTTCCTCAGCTATATATTGGAGATAGTAAATAGCATCTATTTCATAAGATTATTCTGAAGATCATGTATGGAGCTTAGAATGGCTTTTGATACCCAGAAAACTATTGATATATGTTTTTCTACAATTGTTGATATTCTCATTTATGTTTGTGTATGTATGCAAAATTAAATGGAATCTATATCTATCTTTGCATTCAGTTACTTATTTCTAGGGCAAAGTATAGAAATCAGACCTAAGAAGTCATAGCCTTGTACATTTTTTTCTGTTTGATTGTTTTCCTTATACCAGATGTCTTGATCACAAACACTGTGCACTAAACTATTCACCCTAGCCTTGTAAACCTAAAGTCATAAAATGATGGTCAAGTCTACTTATACATACATACAGAAGGAATTTTAAATATATCATAACATGAAAGTATGTTTAGTTTTTAGATTTAATGACTTATATACAATGCATATATATTATATATATATATATACACACAAACACACACACACACACACACATATAAATGTATACATATTTTGTTTTAAATAGTGATTGGTCATTTCAAACCTTCAATATTCTTCTACAATACACACAAACACAGGTACTCACATACATGATTTAAAGATGACCTTGAATTTTATGTTATTGAGTGAATAGAAACTATCAGGAAAAGCTCCTTTAGCTTACTAAGAAATTCTGCATGCTTACCTGTGTCTGCATTTGTCTCCTTCCTCTTAACTCTAGTTTCCAGACCTTTCACATTTTCAAGAACCTTATCAATCTTCCCTTCTCTCTATCATCAGCCTGACTCTTTCTACTAGACTTTTTCCCGTAAACATTTCAAAGCTAATCTCTTCAATAATAAAAACAAAAAGCAAAATATCCCCTCTGACCTAATTTCCCTTTGCAGCTACAAATCTATCTCTATCCTCTGCTTTACAATCAAACTTCTGGGACAAATTTTTATAATTGCTGGTTTAGTTCGCTCTCCTCTCGCCGACTGTTAAACACACTTCAGTCTGACTTCTGCCCTAAATACTCCACAGTAACCATTTTCACTGAGGCCGCCAATTTCCCTGTTGGACACTTTCAGGTTCTCATTCTTATCTCTTTCACCTCTTTTATCTCTTATTTCTTTTACCTTTTATGTTGTTCACCTCTCTTGTCCTCTCCTTCTGGATTCCTTTTCTACCACATCCTAAAATGCGATTGCTCCTCTCATCTATATTCGAGGCCTTTTTCTCTTCCCTGTTGACACACTCTCACTAACCTTCTCTCCCATTTAATCATGTGGATGCAATTGCCGGCCTGGACTAGAGGCATATCATCAACTGCTTAGTTGGTGTTTTCCACTTGGATTTCTCACAGAACCTTAAAAGTCAACATATCCCAATAAAATAAATTACTTTTCCCCAACTTGCTATTTCTTCAGGATCATATATCTTTGTAAATAGTACAATCAGCTGCTAATTTCCTGAAGCAGAAAATCTGGAAGTGATTTTGAATGTTCCTTCTTCCTCATTTTCCTCACCACACCCTATCACCCTTGTCCCTTGAATAACTTCCATAATTTTCCACTGGCATCCATTTCCACTGCGACCACTCTATTTGAGTCTATACCATCACCATCTTGCTGAAGGACTGCAAGGGCCTCTTAACTGAACTTTTCTTACATATTTATTTTTCATTCATTCATTCATTTAAAAATATTTGTGAAGTATCTGCATGTACAAGATACCCAAATATCAGGCACTCTAGCAAAATAAAACAAACAAACAAATCTGTGAACCACTTCTGAAATGTGGTTGATGAGAAATATTCATGAAAATTGCTGGGAAAAAAACAATGAGACATTCAACAAAGACATTACAGACGAAGTGCCAGAGAAGTTCAGGAGAAGTACTATCTTGAAGAAAAAGGACAGAGATTTAATGGAAGAGATTTAATTGAGTTGTACTCTACATTTTTTAGCTTGAAAGTATGGGCTTGAAAAGATCAATGCATTTGAAAAGAAAAGATTATAAGAGAAGAAAACGGAGTGAAGTAAGTAAGGCATGTAGAAATCATTAAATCTGGCTACCAGGCTAGGTGCTGGAAGAAGTTCATTGGAAGAGAAGGCTGAAAAATAACTCCTTAATAGAATTCATGGGGGTGTATTATTTCCATGCTACCCACCCCTCTGTACATTGCATTTGATTGCTAACATATAGAGATAAAGAGAACCATATTTAAAATTCTTGACAAGTTGAAGGAGGAAGCAAATCTATTTGGCCTCTTGAAGAATGAAATGTGACCCAGAAAGATAAAGTGGCCCTTGATGGGCACATTGCCACCACATCTAATCATTTTAGACTCACCTTTCACCTGGCTACTCCTTCCACAGGCTGTCTTTACAAAAGGGAACGTTTCTATTACAAATTCCTTCTGGAATGCACACTACCCCACTGTACCTGTAGGGGGTAAATATCCAGCACCTTCTAGTGATCAAATGATTTAGTTAGTTCTAAGTGGCTACTACATAAATGGAAATCTTTTTTTTTTTTTTTTTGAGTTGGAGTCTCACTCCGCCACCCAGGCTGGAGTGCCATGGCATGCTTACCCCTTCCACCTCAGGCTTCCAAGGAGCTGGAACTATAGGCATGTGCTACCACAACTGGCTAATTTATTTTATTTCATTCTTTAATTTTGATTTATTGTAGAGACAAGTTCACCTGGTCAAGTTGCCCAGGCTGGTCTTGAACCTGCGGCCTCAGGTAATCCACCCTTCTCGGCCTCCCAAAGTGCTGGAATTACAGGCTGAGCCACCGAGCCCGGCCTACATAAATGGAAATCTTAGCATAAGAATATGGGTTTAAGGTAAAGTCTAAAAGCCTCCTTTTCATAATTACATCACCAATATTGAGCTCTTTAAATACATTTTTCACGGTGAGAACACTAGAATAAATATGAACCTGCTACTTCAGGCTTGCAATCTGGTTTGTGAATTTAAGTATTATAATTATTATTTCAGGTATCAAATATAGTACATTTATTTCTCTGAAATAGAGAAAATGAGAAAGAAATGTGAGAGGGCAGTTATATTCAGCTTGAATGCTAAGATACTTAAATCATCTCTTGTTTCCTTTGCATTAAATATTTATATTGATTTCTTAATACTGTAAGGGACACTTAACACCTCTATTTATATATAAATGACTGTAAGAACACTTTTATACTTTCAACTGAAGTAGATTATTAAGGAATAGGCACTTGATGTGGTATGAGGAAACATTTTGTTACTTTAATGTAGTCCATAAATTATATTGAGCATACTTAAAATGAAACACAGGTACTCATCACAAACAGGGAAATCCACCATGAACCAAACCTTTGCCATTTTAAATTTAAGTCAATCATTTTTAAAAGACATTTTTCTATAGCACTTTTTCTTTAAAATTGGATTTAAGATTTTTTTTTTTAAAGAGTTGTCTTTGAACTCCATTTATTTTCTGGATCTCATTTTTCTCACCTTTTCTGAACTGAAATCTTACATTTATCTACTTTTTAAAAAATTAATAAGTTTAACATATACCACTTCCAATTTCTCTTCAAGTATGCTCAATTCTCCTCTAAATTTATTTTTAATTATCTTTTCTTTATTCATCTACTTTTTCTCGTTAAAACCCTAACCTTTCTTCCTTTCTACATGGTCTAAATGTATGTTTTCTCTGTTTATTAATTTACATCATTTCCTTCATTTGTTCATTTTATTCCTTCAAAGCATATGTTTGGTTTTTTTCCATCAATATGATGAACAAGAAAGAGGCTTTCAGCATGCCTCACCCACCTGAAAATAGCAAATAGTTTGTAAAGATCAACTTGGTGAGCTTAAATTCAAGAAGAAAAACAGGAATCCACCAGGAGAGCACGGGACATCCCAGATCCTAAGGAGGAGAAGGTGGGCAAATAGCCCCTGCAACAGGACTTGGCAGAGAAAAGAGCGTAGCCCCCGTAGAGGAGATGGAGGGAAAGTCTCCAACTCTCAGACTACCTTTCAACTAGGGAGTCACCCAACCCAGGCCAAAGGAGAAGACCAAATTTCTCCCAAGGCCTGGAGCTACTTGGGAGGGGGCTGAGAGTCAGTGAAAGGGAAAGACACCAGGTCAAGCTGCAGGCACTCTCCCAGGCCCGGGTCCACGAGGACACCATCTTTAATCTGGAATCAGAGGAAGCCGGTCATTATTTGGAGGCTCTGCAACAGCGGCCGCCGTAGGCATTTAGTTTTGGCCCAGAAAGTGGAGTGGTTGCTCCAGAGCAGGGAAGGTCCCCCACAGCCAGAATTGAGCAGGAGTTATGGAAAGTGCCCCAGCGTCAGGTGCCAGAAGTGGACTCAGTCCTGTAGCAAGACTGGAGTGGGAAGAGAGTCACTGGAGCCGGCTCTCTTGGACAGTGTGATTGGCAGCCAGGGTCAGGTTTGCAACTTGGAATCAGTTTGTGCATGTCACGGCTGAGCGCCCTGGCTGCCTTCCTGGTCACTGGGGGCAGTGTGCCCCAGCAACATGCAGAAGCAGGAGAGGCTCTGCAGCTGGGCACCTGGAGTTGCAACCTGAGTGGAATTGCAACGTAAAAAGGAGGGCCCTATTCCTACGCTCCTGGACTTGCAGCTGAGTGGCAGGATAGTTTCTGTGGCCATGAGCTCTCCTGAACAGTGGGTCCTGTGGCCAGAGTCAGTTTTGCAACCCAAAGCTGTTCAATGCATACCACTGCTGAGTGTCCCAGTCTCCTTTCCTGGCTCGTTGGTATAGTGTGTTCCAGCGATTCTGAGGAACAAGGGGGACCCCACTCCTGCACACCTATAAAGTCAGGATTCGTCTTGTGACCTGGAATCGGGCTGTGTGTGTGATTGTGAAGTGCCCAGGATGCCCCCTAGTCTGTCGGGGAAGTGTGTCCCTCCAGTACAAAGGAACAGGTGGACCCATATCTGCACACCTGAATTAGCAGTGTAAGCCACCCCACTCTTCCTGTGTGGTGGTCCTGGTACAATGACACTCTCTTGTGTCTCACAATAGGAACTTCTCCAGGCTTTGGAGATCCTACCTGTGCGGGCTAGCGGCCTAAGCCAGCCTATCTCTCCTATGCAGAAAATTTGTTGCTGAGAGGCCTCCTCCACTTCATGCCCAGGCATTTGGATAAACCACTCACCTGGATCTGCAGCCGGAGCCTCCCCCATACATTTTCTATGAAGAAATCCTGCTTCAGGGAGGGGCCCTCATCACTCCATACCCAAGCACTCCCCAAGTAATCAGAGCACCTGCCCACTTAGATTGGCACCTGTGCTGTCCTGCTCTTTCAGTACAGAATTTGAGGTGAAGTGGTGCTTCTTGACTCCATGCCTTGGCACATTCCTAAGCATTCAGCACATCCACTGCCTGAGCTACCTTTATATCCAAGGAGATCATACAGACTAGAGGCCACTGAAAGAACCAGTGTCAGAGGACCCTGCACAATATATGCTATAGCCAACTCATCAAGGGGGGAACATATCATCTAAACAAAAATAAAGTCAAAAGATAAGAAGAAGAGATAGTCCATCCAGATAATAACAAAGCAGAGAAACAACACTGAAAGTTATGAGACAACAGAGTGCTATCCCTCCAGAGAGGCACATTAACTCTCCAACAACAGATCCTAACCAAAATGAAATTCTTGAAATATCAGATAAAGTATCCAAATATTAATTTTTAAAGAAGCTCAATATGATCTAAGAGAAAGCTGGAAATCTACACAAAGAAATCAATAAAACAATTTAGGATGTGAAAGAGAGATAAACACCACGTTAAAAAAAAAGAAGTAAAAAGCCCACTGAAAGAAATACAAAACACAGCTGGAAGCTTTAACAACAGGCTAGACCAAGTGGTAGAAACATTCTCTGAGCTGCAAGACAGGTCTTTTGAATTAACCCAGTCAAGCAAATAAAGAAAAAAAATTTTTTAAATGAACAGACTTTGAGAAATATGAAATTATGCAACGTGTCCAAATCTAGGCATCATAGGCATTCCAGAGGGAGAAAAGGTAAAAAAAGCAAACAAACCCCCAAAACATGGAAAACCCATTTAGGGTAATAATCCAAGAAAACTTACCTGGTCTTAAGGGACATCTAGGCATTCAGATACAAGAAGCTCAGAGAACTCCTGGAAGAAACATTGGAAAAAGATCCTCACCAAGGCATATAGTTACCAGGCTATTTCAAAGTCAATGTGAAAAAAAATAGAAGACTGAGGCAGAAGGACCACCTAAGCCCAGGAGGTTGAGGCTGCAGTGAGGTGTGATGGTGCACTGCACTTCAATCTGGGTGACAGAGTGAGACCCAAGCCCCACCCACCAAAAAAAGAAGAAGAAGGAAGAAAAAAAGAAAAAAGAAGAAAAACAAGCAGGAAGCAGGACTAGCCATCCCCATATTAGATAACACAGACATTAAACCAACAACTGTTAAAAAAAAAAAAAAGACAAAGAAGGTCATTATATAATGATAAAGGGTGCAATTAAACAAAAAAGATTTAAGATATCTTAAATATATATGCACCCAGCATCAGAGCACCCAAATTCATGGAGCAAATGCTACTTGACCTTGGATAACATATTGATAGCAATACAATAATGGTGGGGGACTTCAACAACCCCCTGACATCACTGCACAGATCACTGAAACAGAAAATCAACAAGAAACACTAGATTTAAGCTGGACTATGGACCTAATATGCACCTACAGAACATTCTACTCAACAAGTGCAGAATATACAACTTCTTATCTCCACATGGAACATTCTCTAAAATTGACCATGTGCTTGGCCATAAAGTAAGTCTTAATACATTTTTTTTTAAATCAAAATTATACCAAGCATTTTCTCAGACCGCAGTGGAATAAAATTATAAATTAATACTAAGAGGAACTCCCCAAACTACACTGCTACACAAAAACTGAATTTGCTCTTACCTTTGGGTAAACAACAAAATTAAGGCAGAAAAAAAAATTCATTGAAACAAATGAAAACAGATAAACATACCAAAACCTATTGGATACAGCAAAAGCAGTGCTGGAAGTAGTTTATGACATTACATAATCATCATAAAGATAGAAAGAACTGAAATTAACAGCTTAGCCTTGCACCTCAAGAAACTAGAAAAACAAGAAAAATCTGAACCCAGACCTAGAAGAAGAAAACACAAAATCAGGACCAAACTAAGTGATTTTGAGACCAAAAAAAAAAAAAAAAAAACACCCAAAGGATTAATGAATCAAAAAGTTGTTTCTTTGAAAAGATAAGCAAAATTGACAGACTGCTAGGTAGACTAACCAAGCAAAAAAGAGAGAAGACTCAAGTAAGTATAATCAGAAATGATAGAGGTGATATTACAACTGAAACTCCAGAAATACAAAAGATCATCAGAGACTCCTAATGGGAACAAACTGGAAAATTGAGAGAAAATGGATAAATTCTTGGAAACATACAACGTCTCAAGACTGAACAAAGAAGAAATAGAAATCTTGATCACATCAATAATAAGCAATAAAATTGACTCAGTAATTTAAAAATCTTTCAACAACAACAACAACAAGCCCACTTCCAGATAGATTTGCTGTTAAATTTTATCAGATGTACAAAGAAGAGCTGGTAACAGTCTTATTGAAACTATTGTAAAAGGTCTAGGATGAGAAACTCCTCCCTAATTCATTCTATGAAACCAGTATCACCCTGATACCAAAATCCGGCAAGGACACACAAAAAAGAAAACTACACACCAATATTCCTCTGACCATAGATGCAAAAATCCTCAACAAATTACTAACTAATTGGATTCAATAGCACATCAAAAAAATAATACATCATGATCAAGTGGCTTTTATTTTAGAGATCCAAGCATGGGTCCATATCTGTAAATGAATAAATGTGATTCACCACATAAATAGAATTTTTTTAAAAACACACGATCATCTCAATCGATGCAGAAGAGCATTTGACGAAATCCAACATCTCTTCATAATAAAAACCCTCAACAAATTGGGCATCGAAGAAACATGTCTCAAAATAGCAAGAGTGAGAAACTCACAGCCAGTATCATGCTTACTGGGGAAAGGTTAAAATCCTAGAACTAGAACAAGACAAGGTTGCCCACTCACCACTCCTCTTCAACATTGTACTAGAAGTCCTGACAAGAGCAATCAGGCAAGAGAAAGAAAGAGAAGGCATCCAAATTGGCAAGGAGGAAGTCAAACCATCTCTGCTCACTGATGACATGATTGTATTCCTAGAAAACCATAAAGCCTCCTCCAAGAGATTCCTAGAACTGATAGTCAACATCAGTAAAGTTTCAGGATACAAAAATCAATGTAGCATTTTTATACATAAATATTGCTCAAGCCAAGAACAAAATCAAGTTTAATCCTATTTGCAAAAGTCACAAAAAATAAAATACCTACCAATGTATTTAATTAAGAAGGTGAAAGCTTTCTACAAGGAAAACTACAAAACACTGCTGAAAGAAATTGTAGACATCATAAACAAATTAAGAACATCCCATGCTCATGGATAGAAAGAATCAATATTGTTAAAATGAGTATACTGTGCAAAACAATCTACATATGAAAAAAACTTATTTCAACATCACTAATCATCAGAGAAATGAAAATTAAAACCATAATGAAATAGTATCCTGTACCAGCCAGAATGGCTATCACGAAAAAGTCAAAGAACAACTGATGTTGGCATGGATACAGGGAAAAGAGAATGCTCAAACACTGTTGGTGGGATTATGAACAAGTTCAACCTCTATGAAAAACAATTTGGAGACTTCTCAAAGAATTTAAAACAGAACTACCATTTGATCTCACAATCCCACCACTAGGCATCTACCCAGAGGAAAATAAATCATTATATAAAAAAGATATCTGTACTTGTATGTTCATTGCAGCACTATTCACAATAACAAAATCATGAAGTCAACCTAAATGCCCATCAATGATTGACTGGATAAAGAATATGGTATATATTCACACAGTGGAATACTACACAGCCATAAAAAAAGAATAAAATCATATCCTTTGCAGCAACTTGGATCAAGCTGGAGAATATCATCCTAGGTGAACTAACTCAAAAACAGAAAACCAAGCATCATATGTTCCCACTTAATGAGGGAGATAAATGGTCATAAAAATGGAAATAATATACATTGGGGGCACTAAAAGGAGGGAAGTGGGGAGGAGGACTAGGATTCAGAAGTACAGTGTTTATTATCTGGGGAATGGATCACCTGAAGCCCAATCCCCACCAGTATGCAATATGTCCATCTAACAAACTTGTACTTGTACTCCCTAAATCTAAAATGAAAAACAAGAAAAGCAAAACAAAAAACCAAATATGCACTGAATTTCAATCAGTCCTTGATCTTTCCCTTACCGAATTTCCATTGCCCATTTATTTAAAGTTGTATTCTCATTCTGTCACGCTGTGCAGTGTCACGCTCACGCCACTGCAGCCTCGGTCGCTGGGTTCAGGCAATCCTTCCGCCTCAGCTTTCCAAGTAAGTGGAAATACAGGTGCATCCTACTATGCCCTGCTAATTTTTTGATTTATTGTAGAGATGAGGTCTCACCAAGTTGCCCAGGCTGGTCTCGAACTGCTGGGCTCAGGCAGTCCGCTCACCTCTGCCTCCCAAAGTGTTGGGATTACAGGCTTGAGCCACCACGCCTGGCCTCCACTGCTCTTTTAAATTCACTGGATTATTTTTTCCTACTTTGTATTTTCTTTAACCTTCTAATTAAAAGCTCTTTGAGGGCAGTATTTCCATCTTGTATATTTTCACATCTCCTTAAATGTCTAGTTAATTACTTGGACAATTTTCTTCAATTAACACTCATTAAGTTCCTAATATACACATGGCATTAATTTCTGTAATTTCTATTTCAACAGGCAAGGTTAGAGAAGGAACTCAAAGTAGCATAAAGAAATCAAACAAAGACTCAGATGGGAAACCACGATTTGTGGCTTTGCAACATCTACTAATCCACTTTTGCTAAATTGAAGGAACTGGAGAGGGTGAGAGAGAAAACCTGGGAGCAGCATGTGGTTAACTACCATTATGGCTGTCGTTTAAGTCTGCTCAGCAACTTTTTTTCACCTTTCTTTTTTTTTTTTAGTAACCATCCTAGGTTTTTCCTACATTGACCTTTGCTGTATATGTAAATTTTGGTGGACCCGTTTACCTAGTAGAGGGGTATATTATGTGTCCTGTGCTTGGTAAATTAAATTAACCCTGTTCTCGGTCACAGAAAGGAATGTGTGACCTAAGCAAAATCATTTAAAGTCCTCCATAGGATTTCTTTTCTGCAGTTAACAAGGTAATTTTCCCTAGGGATGTGAGCTGAGGGGTATATCTGTAGCTGCTGACAACCATTCTGCCCCAAAGGTGAAGGGAGCCTTGGTGAAAATAGAGCTGAGGCAAGCCACGGATTGAAGAAAGGGAAAGTAGAAAAATGTAATGA
Organism: Tarsius wallacei; assembly: GCA_963574415.1. Taxonomy (NCBI): domain Eukaryota; kingdom Metazoa; phylum Chordata; class Mammalia; order Primates; family Tarsiidae; genus Tarsius; species Tarsius wallacei. The sequence goes on along the minus strand of CAUYQG010143351.1, from coordinate 5,677 downwards.
CCTCAGTTAAGCCTCTGAATATAGTCATGGTGAGAGCTAAATGTATGTCAACCTCATTGTTAGATAACCCAATGCATTACATTTTTACTCGTTGGGAGTTTGCTTGTTTTACTTAATTGGGTGTGAGTTGAGTTTCTGTCGCTTGCATTATAAAGAGGATGGATGGTGTTCAACGGCAGTCTGTATTTTTACCACGAAATAGAAGACCACTGAACATTTTGAGGAAAGGAGTAATGCACTCAATTGCTTTTTGTTGTTGGGGTTGTTGTTACTATGTAGTTCAGTCATCCGTTCATCTCTTTTGTGTGTTTTTGTGATAATTGTATAACTGGCTTTCCTGCCTTTGATTTTGCTTTTCCTTCCCCCCTACACTTCCCATGCTACTACAGATAGACTTTTCTCAAAAGCTTATATGTCAAGCCTGTCATCCCAGCACTTTGGGAGACGGAGGCCAGTGGATTGCCTGAGCCCGTGGGTTCGAGACTAGCCTGGGGAACTTGGCAAGACCGCATCTCTACAATAAATAAAAAATTAACCAGGCATGGTAGGGCGCACCTGTAGTTTCAGCTGCTTGGAAGGCTGAGGTGGAAGGATCACCAGAACCCAGCAGGTCGAGGCTGCAGTGGCCATGAGCATGCCACGGCACTCCAGCCTGGGCAACAGAGTGAGATTCCGACTCAAAAAACCAAAAAGCATATATGATCACACTGCTTCCTTGCTTAAAGCTCTCCACTGACCTTGTTGAAGGGTCAGGTCCAAATGTCATCGTCTGACACAAAATGCCCTTCTTTATCTGACCCCACTTACATGCAACCTCATTCCTTGCCAATTCCCTGCATACTTATTCATGCTTTAGCTAAACGGCGCTGCTTACCTATAAAAAAATGTTTTGTTCTCTAGTGAGCTCATGCTTTTGTGTCACTCCTCTGCTTGGAAAGTTCTTCCCTAGAAAGTCTTATGAATTGTGAATGAGGACATCATAAGGTTTAGGTAGGCTCCTGCCTCAGAGAATCTGTACACTTCTTTTGAACTTTCAATAATGCAGTAATAGGTGCAGATAGATTCTCAAAGGATTGATGACGTAACTCATTTCCTGAATTATATTCTCCCAGGTATGTACTGGATTATATATACAAATACAAACTTCTAGGACTTATATGTAATTGACACAAGAAAATGTAGTGTAAATTAACCACTCACACACACATACACAAAGCAATTTTAACTTTCTTAAGAGCTATATACATAGTATATTTTAAATGTGATTTTTGGATTTAATAACTGCTTCCATAAGCTTCAAATTCTTAAAAAATTGCCCAAAAAAGTCCTTTAGAAACTAAGAAAAGGAACATCACCTAGATATACCATTTAAAATAGTAAAACTCTGGAAAATGAGCAAATATGGACTCTAAATCATGTAATCAAGTACCATTGACTCTTAAATGAACAAAGTGTCTTTGAAAGTATGGTATAATTGCTTTATGAACACATTTGAGGCTAATATATGCTCATTCTAAACATTATCTCAAAAAACTGCGGCCTATGTCTATAAGTATAGCCTTAATGTGTTTTAAGTAGGACATGCATTTTAAAAAATTGTCTTTCAAGAAAATCTGAGCAAATTCCTCTGTCTTTATGCTCTATTGTTAGCTAAAGTTAGAGATCACTTGCAATCATGTCTCTAAAATAGATTATTAGTGAATCAAGCTGACTTCATTCATTCATTCACTGACCTATTTATACAGCACCACAATGAGTCAGACATACTGCTGGGTGCTTGGCATACAGCAGTAAACAAAACAAACAAAGTTCCTGATTTCACGGCATTTATCCTCTGGTGGGAAAAGCAAATAAACAAACAAATAAATACAATCAGGTTACAATACATACTTTCAAGAAAATATAAGAAGTTAAGGAGTCAGAGTGAATTAATGAAGAGGAGAATGCTCTTTTAGATAGTGGAGTCAGAGAAGACTTCTTTTTCATTATTTATTTATTTTTTTATAGATGGAGTCTCACTACGTTGGCCTCAAACTTCTGGGCTCATATGCTCCTCCCTCCTCAGCTTCCTGAGTAGCTAGGACTATGGGAGCCAGCCCAGCACCCAGCAATACTTCTTTGAAGGTAACATCTAAGCAGAGACCTATATGATTGAGGAAGGGAACCGAACGCTGTCAGGAGGATGAGAGGCCTGGGCAGAGGCAACGGGTAAGTACAAAGGTCCTGGGTGAGAGATTTGGTAAAGGAAACAAAAGATCCAGGAATAATGATGACAAAAGACAGACTGTACAATTGCATTGTAGGAGGTGCAAATTCGTGACATTCAGAGAAAAAGAAAATAATTTCTGGCTGAGGAGATTTTTGAGGTAACATTTTTGGTAGTTTTTCACTAGCTAAGATGGTCCTTTGGATAGTCCAAGAGAAGAAACCATTAGGATTGTCCTTGGAAGCCAGTGAGTAATATTTTTTGGAAAATGCACAGAGAGTAGGAAGAGGTGTAATGGGAGAGAAACTAAATAAAGATATGCAGGATTGAGAACACGTTGGGTTTGGGATCCTAGGATAAGACATTTATATCTCACATGATAGGAAATACAGATTGATTGAGGATTTTCAAAAATGGTTGACTTGGTCAGGACTAGATAAAAAGGAGATGTATTTGACTATGTTTTATAGACTGTATGGGGTAGGGGGTGGTTTGTGAATGGACTAGATTTGGAAAACACGTGATTGCAGCCAAATGGATACCCTGCTGTGATCCTAGAAGTCAAACTCTGTTTTGTTAGTATTAATACTATCTGTATCTTTTGTCCAGGTATTAATAAAACACTGCCAGGAAGCTGTGCAGGTGGTCCACTTCCACTCAGCAGTGCCACATTCATAAGATAATTCGGCTTTATATTTTATTTCTTTCAGGGAAGAAATATGAGCTGTTATTGCCCCTGTAAACTCTTTCTCAGTATATTATTTATGTTTAACCCACTTTATGTAAAACACATATAATTTATGAGAAAAGTTGAAATAAAATTTCATCTAAGCATAACATTTTATTAATACTTTTTCTATCTAAGCATCTTGGAAAAGGAAAAAAATAATTTACTAATCTCCTGCTGTGGGTCTTTGGGATTTTCCAAAGAATGAGTAATACTCTTGTTTTTCTCTTTACTTGAGGAGAATATGTTAATTTTATTTATGTAAATAATTACTGAGAAAAAAATCTTCCCACTTAACAACCTCTGAACTGAAAACACACTGAGTCTGCACACCACAGTATTAAGGAATCTGACAATACAATATACTATTTCCCCTCAAGCCTAACTTTCTTTTCTAATTTTTTCATTTTAATTTGTGGAAAAGAAAATTTAACATCACAATGACTAGATGATACACATACTTATAATGTTGATTTCTCTATTCTCTTGTGGTTTTCTCCCTACTTCCACCCAATATATTTCTTATTATAGTAAGCATTTTTGAGCCAATATTTTTCAGAAAATGTTAATATTTTGCATATCTGTTATGTTGAGGTCTCCTTCTAAGACTACATATGAGCAGACATGTTTGGCCAAATTTCACAGGGCTTTTATTTGTATTTGAATTTACAGAGAGTTCCGGTATTCATTCCCAACAGGGCTTGACATGCAACGTGTAAACTCAAGCACAGTTAATGCCACAACCTAGCAGTCCATATGATTTGCAATGTAAATTGGATCCAAATTTCCTACATTTTATTGATGCTTCATCATTTATTCTTGTGTTTAATGTTTCCTTTTCTGTCTCATCATCCACATTTAATATATTTGGTTTAATACCAAATTAATTAATAGAAGACAGACATACCATAAGAAAAGGCCGAGAGGGCCTAGGAATTACTATCTAATCACTAATGTCTTCCAGGTTACAGATACCATATCTTGCAAACAAATGTCATGATTAGTTTTTAACACTGAGCCCAAACGTACCTCTATATACGTGCACTGGTGTTGAATCAAAAGGAAAATCATATCATAAATATATAAAGAATAGAAACACTGAAGAATTACATAATTTGTGTGGCACATACTTGACATACATTTCGGATAATTTGTATAATCTTACAAGGGGGGGGTACCATTATTATTTCTACTTTGCAGAGATTGAATTTGAAGTTTAAGGAAATTAAGTAACATGCACCAGACAATAATGGATTGCATGTACATCCCGGATTCAACCTCAGGCAGTCTGATTCCAGAATTCCAGCTCTTAGCTGCATACCAACAAAAGAAAAATAAAATAAAAAGCAAGACATCTTGTAATGTAATTGCTTTTGAGATCAAATGGTGTGGGATGGGTCTATGGGCTTATTTATTTGAGGCAGTTTGAATGGGAAAGTGAAAAAAATGGGAAAGAGAAATTTGGCTCAGTTGACTGTATTTTCCAGATTCTGATAAATGCTGTTTGTATAACAATTCATTTGTTAAAATTCTTGGGCCTTTTGTGTGACTAACTCATAAAAATGAGGCAATAATGCCCATCTGATAAAGTGTAGCCATAAAAAGAATAATGAAAAAAAAAAGATAGAACCTATTTTAAATTAATCTCATACTATAAATAATGGATACTGGAAATGAAAAATGTTCAATTATTACCTTTAGGATTCTGATATTAACCTCAGAAAATGCAGTTAGGAAGTGATGCTCACAGTCTTGAAATACAAGAGGGTATACAAAACATCACATTATGGATAACTTTATTGAATCATTCTTATTTCTTTTCTAAAAGTTTGGTTCTTCAGCTGTCAAAGTCATATCCTATGTCAGGTTATCTTAATTGTGCAGTCTCATGAATGTTAAAAGGATTAGATACTTTTACTGGTATTGGAACAGAATCGTAGTTCTCAGTTTTCCTTGGAAATTCCGGAACATTTTCAAAGGTCTTAGGTTGTCGAATTAGACCAGCTTGGGCAGCTTGGGCAGGGTACACCTGTAGCCAAGAATCAAATACTATATTTTTCAGTAGAATGAAATCTCACTTTCTTGGGAGCATGATCAAAATCTACTGGATTTGTCAACACATTACCTGATGGTTGCTTTAAAAAAGGAAAATGACAAAATAGACTGAATTCTGAAATATGTCAAGAAAACTCGGTACTGAATTACTCCTAAGCCACAAGAATATGCCATATTTAAGATTGTTTGTAAAAATCAGATCAGATATGGTGGAACTTTAGATTTCTTATTCGCTGTTATTCATTAATCATTGAATATTATTTCAGGATACCTGGTTGATCGGCTATCTTAAAGCTCCTTTCTTTCACCTGAACTTTAGAGATGAAAGTAGACATGAGACTGGGAAACAGAGCAAGCTCTTAAACAGTAAGAAAAACATTTCTCTGGTTCATGTGCCACTTATTTCCCGTAGCGACTTCCCACTCCTGGATTTTTCTTTTATGGTTATGGTTATTACACGTGGCAATCGATTAATTTAGCGGTTTTCTTGGCAGGGCCGTGTCCCCCAACTCACTGGCTTTTAAAACATTCACACAGAGAGTCTAGTAGGAGGTGGGTAGATGTAAACAATGTACTATAGTGTACAAAGATTAGCTTCGATTTTTTTTTTTTTTTTTTAAGTTGAAGTCTCACTCTGTTGCCCAGGCTGGAGTGCAGTGGCATACTCATGGCCACCATAGCTTCGATTT
>CAUYQG010143347.1:0-11336 GCA_963574415.1 Tarsius wallacei | reverse complement strand
ATGCCTATAACCCCAGCACTTTGGAAGGCTGAGATGAGAGGACTGACTGAGCCCATGAGTTCGAGACCAGCCTGGGCAACCTGGTGAGACATCCTCTCTAAAATTAAAAAAAAAAAAAAAACTAGCCGGGTGTGGTGGCACATACCTGTGTGGTTCCAGCTAATTGGAAGGCTGAGACAGAAGGTTCGCCTGACCCAAGCAGGTTGAGGCTGAGGTGGCCATGAGCATGTCACTGCACTCTAGCCTGGGCAACAGAGTGAGACTCTAACTCAAAAAAAAAAATTTTACCTGGCATGGTGGCTCAAGCCTGTAATCCCAGCACTTTGGGAGTCTGAGGCAAGAGGATTGCCTGAGTCCAGGGGTTTGAGACCAGTCTGGGCAACTTAGTGAGACCTTGTCTCTACAATAAATAAAAAAAATTAGCCGGGCGTGGTGGCATGCGCCTGTACTTCCAGCTACTTGGAAGGCTGAAGCAGAAGGATCATCTGAGGCCAGCAGGTCAAGACTGCGGTGGCCATGAGCATGCCACTGCACTCCAGTCTAGGTGACAGAGTGAGACTCCAACTCAAAAAAAAAAAATATTTTTTTTTAGTTAAATGCTAATTCCATGAGGGGAAACACAGAATTTTTTTGTTTGTTAGTTCAAGTTTCAGTAAGAATTTGCTTTCCAGACAATGAGTAGAAGTTTAAAGTGAGCATCAATATTATTTAGAGTTGTACATACTAGTTACTATGTGCAAATTACTTAAACAGGCTCCCCTTTGAGAGTTGATAGGGAATGAGAAGATGTTTAACACAAAAGCAAAGCAGAAAATTATATTCTCCTAACTGGAGAGACTTAGGCACTGCCTTTGATAAAGTGGAAGCAGCAACAGAGGACATATGATAAAGGAGGCTGAGAGCTACGGGCAATGACTTCGGCAGCAGACTGTCAAAGGGAAGTCACGAGACTTATCTCCTGGTGTGAAATACCCCGAAGTTGGCAGCTTAATTCCCAGTGCTATGTACTTCAATCCTGAAAAGGCAGACATAATTTCAACAGGGTTAAGAGTGAGTTTAAAGGGCTGAATGAAAAGACCCTACTAGGTAGACAGGAAAAGATAATTACCCCTTCCTCTCCCACAAGTAGGCACACACAGAACCACAACTAGGTAACACACATGTGGCAAGGAGGAGAACGAGAACAACTGAGAATGACTCCAAGGTTTACAGCCCAAGCACTGGCAAAATGGAGTTGTCATTTACTGAGAGGGAAGAGATTAAGAGAGGAACAGGTTGTGGGAACTGGTATCTGGAGCTCCATTTTGGACATGTCAGGTTTAACTGACCTGTTATTCATCCAGTAAGAGATAAGTGTCCAGCTGGACATATGAATGAAGTTGAGGAAGAAGTTCCAGACTGGGAATCATCAGCTCAAAGATGGTATTTAAAGTCAAGAGATGATATGTGATTACCAAAGGAGGCAGGCTACACAGAATGGAGATGAGCTCCTGGCACTCCATTTAGAGGTCAGGGAGATGAGGAGGTACAGCTAAGGTACTTGGGAGGAAAGCCAGAAAGGGAAGAAGAAACACATGAGGAGCTTCAAGGAAGAACAAGAGAAGAGGCCAAGTGAGGTGGCATACACCTATAATCCGAGAAGGTTGCTTGAGCCCAGGAGTTCAAGACCAGCCTGGGTAACATAGTGAGATCTCATCTTTACAAAAAATTAGTCGGCATGGTGGCACAGTCCTGTAGACCCAGCTACTTGAGCCAAGATCATGCAATTGTACTTGTGCCTGGACAAGAGAGTGAGACCCTGTCTCAAAAAAATAAAAAAAAGGAGAGAGAGAGAGATGAACAAAGTATTTCAAGGAAGAGGAGGTAATCAATTATTCTAGTTTTGGTGAAATGAAGACTAAGAATTGACCACTGAATTTATTAGTGTTTTGTGTGTGTTAGGGTGGGTTTATGGAAGAATGGGGTGAGAGAAATCATAGGCAAGAAGTACACATAACTCTCTTCAAAGAGTTTTGCTGTAAAGAGAAAAAGAGAAGAAGAGAGGAAATGATAGTAAGGGGAAGTGAGGTCAAGACTAAACAAGAATTTGAATATTTTAGAAAAAAAAAATCTTAGGTCGGAGGTGGTGGCTCACGCCTTGTAATCTCAAAACTTTGGGAGGCCAAAAGTGAGAGGACTGCTTGAGCCCAGGAGCTCGAGACCAGCCTAGGCAACATAGCGAGACCTCATCTCTACAAATTTTTTTTTTTTTTAAATTAGCCAGGCATGGTGCTGTGCAACTGTGGTCCCTGCTACTTGGGAGGCTGAGGTGGAAGGATCACCTGAGTGAGCCCAGGAGGTAAAAGCCATGGTGAGCCTGGGCAAGAGAGAGAGACCTTGACTCAAAACAAAGAAACAAAAAAACCCTAAGAAACAAATTTCCAGAAGAAACAGAAAGGATGAGACTAAGAATACAACTAAAATGGTAAATTATCATTAGAAAGGCTTAGTGAAGGGTATGGGAGAGAGGTAGGTCTTTGCAACAGGAAGAGAGTGCAAAAGTAAGTACAGATATGTGAGCTCATTTGAGATGGCTTTGATCTCTAAGTAAAATATCAGTATTTGTGAAAATGATGAGAATGGGGGAAATGTGGTGAATTACAATAGTTGATATAAAAATATATATCTGACCTTTTTTTTTTTGAGCTGGAGTCTCACTGTGCCGCCCAGGCTGGAGTGCAGTGGCATGCTCATGGCCACCGTAGCTTCAACCTGCTGGACTCAGACAATCCTTCCACCTCAGCCTTCCAAGTAGCTGTAACTACAGGCATGCACTACCACATCTGGCTAATTTTTTTATTTATTGTAGAGACAAGGTCTCGCCAAGTTGCCCATGATGGTCTCGAACCCCTGGGCTCAGGTAATCTCTTGCCTCGGCCTCCCAAAGTGCTGGGATTATAGGCACCACGCCCAGCTATATCTGACTTTTAATATACTTTGATTTTATACCTTTCGCTTAAATCACAAGATTAAAAGTATCACAGCACAAGCTGCGTTTGAACCATGGTAGTTACTAAATAAATAGGAGGTGGGTGTCTATTGGTGAAGCTGTTTTATTGGTACACTACAGCAGCTGACAGGAGACAAAGTTGCCATTTTTCTTTGACCTACACATCCATGGCTGAACAAGCTTGTTCTTTATTCTTGTAGGGAAGTAGGGCCCTCATAACTAAAGCAACTGCTTTTAGTTTCTGTGCTGATTATTTACATATTGTTTTTAAGCCCCACAACTGTCCTTTTATATTCTGCTCTGTTCAGATGAGACTAGGAGTCTGCAAACTACATGATGCAGGATCTCTCATCAGCTGGTTTCCTGTAGGATATGCCACATAGGTCACTGGTGGAAGATCAGAAAACCAAAGAGGGAAATTTTCTGCTTCTAGTTCTGACAGTTGCTGGTGGTTGCTGTAGTAGCAGCAGTGTAAGATCAGTTGGGACTGTCCCAGCTTGGGCAGGCAGAATCTTTTTGGTGTTTCTGTCTCTGATGGAGATGGCACCTTTTCTTTTTTTTTTGAGCTGGAGTCTCGATCCTTCCACCTCAGTCTTTCAAGTAGCTGGAAATACAGGCGTACACTACCATGCCCGGCTAATTTTTTGATTTATTGTAGAGATGAGATCTCACCAAGTTGCCTGGGCTGGTCTCGAACCTCTGAGCTCAGGTAATCCTCTCACCTCGGCCTTCCAAAGTGCTGGAATTTATAGGCATGCGCCACCACGCCTGGCCTAGATGGCACCTTTTCAGTGAACTGTGTCTACAATAGTGCAGGAGCAGGTACAGGCTCATGGCTTTGACCTTCAAATCTCTGAGTATCATTTCCTTCTTTCCTTTTGTTCTTCTAGCCGCCATCCTCATTTGTGCTCTCCCAGGCCTTCCCACATTCTTGTACATCCCTGCATTAAACTATCTCTTCTCTGGAATATCTAGAATGACTTCTGTTTTCTGGACAGGACTCTTACTATGTTACTATACTGGCAACAAAAAAGGTCCCAGGAAATAGACCCTCCAAAATAGCATTTGGGGTTGGTTTGCCGACTGAGCTTGATTGAACAGACTGATGACCTCACTGTTAATGGAAAACAAAAATATTGGTAATCCATGTCATGTAGTGGCACTGTGATTTCTTACATTATCACCTATGTTTGCTCAGGATGAAGGCCGATTGAAGGCAAGGCATGGGAGACCAAGTGGCTGCTACATTTAATAGCTGCAGTAATAATGAGGACTATAGGATTCTGGAGAAGCTAGCTGCTTCAGACTTACAGAAAGGAAACAAAAAGTCCCAAGCTTTAGACTATCAGCTCAAGTCACCATTAGAGAACAAGAGGACTCTGATGGTGGCCCTAAAGGAACCTCCTCATGAAGCTACAGGGTGGAGATAGCTAAAAATTAAACCCTAAATGTGATTGTGTAGGTTGCAAAATTACAACATAGGTTATTTTACATCCTGACCAAGTTTCTTATGCGATGGGCATTGATTGCAAAGGGAGACTTGGAATGGGAGCATTTGAATAGATTCAGACAAACTGAGAATCCTAAACTTCTAAATCCCTTGAGCCTCTTTTGCCAGAGAAGTAGCCTCTCCTCTACTGTCTGAGGAGACTAGCATTCCCTTTCTTTTTTTTTGAGTTGGAGTCTCACTCTGTCGTCCAGGCTGGAGTGCAGTAGCACGCTCATGGCCACCGGAACCTTGACCTGCTGGGCTCAGGTGATCCTTTTGCCTCAGTCTTCCAAGTAGCTGGAACCACAGGTGTGCGCCACTGTGCCCAGCTAATTTTTTTTTTCTTTGAGTTGGAGTGTTACTCTGTCACCCAGCCTGGAAAGCAATGGCACGCTCACAGCCACTGCAACCTTGACCGGCTGAGCTCAGGTGATCGTTCCACTTCAGCCTTCCAAGCAGTTGGAACTACAGGCATACGCCACCATGCCCAGTTAAATTTTTTATTTATTGTAGAGATGAGGTTTCACCAAGCTGCCCAGGCTGGTCTTGAACTATGGGCTCAGGCAATCCTCTCACCTCGGTCTCCCAAAGTGCTGGGATTATAGGTGTAAGCCACTGCACCTGGCCTTAATTTTTTGATTTATTGTAGAGATGAGTCTCATCAAATTGCTCAGGCTGGACTTGAACCGCTGGACTCAGGCAATCCTCTTGCCTCCGCCTCCCAAAGAGCAGGCTGAATTTACTGATATAGGTGCAGTTATCAGAGATTCTAGACTTAACATGTTAGCACAAACACCTGGGATTTGCTCTAAAAATTTGTTTCACTGGTTGACTGCATATTCAATGAGGATGAGATGCCAGAATTTCTGGTCTAACATGGAGGAAGAAACCCAAATGACATAGTTGCCATTATCTGAGAGATGATACCCTGACAGACTGGGTGCTGTTCAATAGGATGTGGTATAAGCATTAAGAACATTGATCGATATGTAATGTTGTTTTTTTGTAACCCGAACACCCAGTTCTAAGAAATCAAGAGATGAAAGTAGTACTGCCTCCCTTCACTTAAACACCTAATACCCCACTTATAGAATTTTTGCTTTCTGTCCCTGCAGAGTCTTAGCTCCCGAGGTAGACATGTTTCCACCAGGAAAATACTGAATGGCTCCACTGAATTGAATTGTGACCGATCTAAAAGAGGAATTAATTTTGGGGGATAGCTGCATACTGGAAGGCAGATTCATGAAATTGTTTAGAATTTTTAATATGGGAAGAGTATATGGATGCCAAGTATCCAATACTTTGCTGGTCACTGCAAATGACCAGCTGAACTATGCTAGTCATTCACCTGTTGTCTCTCAGTTCCACACACCTGCCATTCTATTCTCTACTCTCTACTGCTAGAATTAGAATTCTGTTAATGACATTTCCCAGGCTTCCTTCCTTGCCAGCTGGCTTCCTGTTAGGTTCTATCAATAGGAGGCACTGATAGGAGATCAAAAAAGGAAAATCAGTTTCCTGCTTTGGGCAGTGGAAATGCAGCCATTGCTGGCAGCTGCCGGCTGCCCTGCAGGGGCAGCCGAGGTGGGGTTATTCTGGACTCCAATAGCCTTGTCACCTCTGATAGAAGTGGCGCCTCCTAGGCAGATCCATAACTGACTGTGACGGCAACTCCAAATGCACAGAAGCCAATACAGACTTGTGGGCTCCAGCTTAAGGGCACAGCAGCATCTGCCATACGACTAGAATTCTTCCCCTTCCAGGTCCCTGGGACCCCTCTTCTCCCTATTGTTATTCTAAGCCTTCTTTGACTTCGGGAACAAATTTCATACATTCAATTCCCTCTCTCTGATTTTTGTTTTGTTTTGTTTGAGTCAGAGTCTCACTCTGGCACCCAGGCTAGAGTGCAGTGGCACACTCACGGCCATAGCAGCCTTGACCAGCTGGGTTCAGGTGATCCTTCCACCTCAGCCTTCCAAGTAGATGGAACTACAGGTGTGTGCCACCATGACAGGCTAATTTTTTGACTTACAATAGAGGTGAGGTCTCATCAAATTGCCCAGGCTGGAAAAGAACCCCTAGACTCAGGTAATACTCTCATTTCTGCTTCCCAAAGTGCTGGGATTACAGCCGTGAGTCACCATGCCTAGCTTAATTTCCTCTCTTTGAAATATCCAAAGTGGGCCAGGCGTGGTTGCTCATGCCTATAATCCCAGCACTGTGGGAGGCTGAGGTGAGAGGACTGCCTGAGCCCATGGGTTCAAGACCGACCTGGGCAACTTGGTGAGACCACATCTCTACAATAAAACAAAAAAATTAGCTGGGCATGGTGGTGTGCACCTGTAGTTCCAGCTACTTGGAAGGTTAAAGTGGAAGAATCACCTGAACCCAGCAGGTCATTGCTGTGATGGCTGTGATTATGCCACTAAACTCTAGCCTGGGCGACAGAGTACGGCTTCAACTCAAAAAAAAAAAAAAAACAAGAATTCTAGAAAAAAAAGAAATATCCAGAGTGGTTTCTGTTTTCCTGAGTAGACCATGACTGGTAATATTTCTGGCACCAAAAATAGATAAATCAACTATCTAGGAAAAGGATCTATTCTGAGACTTGCCCTTCTGGACAAATGATGTATATCTTCCCTCTCAGCATCTCTCTTACCTTTTACTTTTTGTAAACAATCACAGCCAATTAGAAGCTGCATTTATTTTGTTGCTGTTATTGTTTTGTTTTTGTCATTAACCTCTTTAAGCAAATTTTAACACCCACCTAAGCATAGTAGATAATATAAAGAATGCTCACGGCTGGGCTTGGTAGCTCAGCCTGTAATCCCGGCACTTTGGGAGGCTGAGGCGAGTGGATTGCCTGAGCCTGAGGGTTTGAGGCCAGCTCGGCAACTTGGTGAGACCGTGTCTCTACAATAAATAAAAAAATTAGCCAAACACAGTAGTGTGTGCCTGTAGTTCCAGCTACTTGGAAGGCTGGGGAGGAAGGATTGCCAGAGCCCAGCAGGTCGATGCTGGGGTGGCCGTGAGTGTGCCACTGCACTCCAGTCTGGGCGACAGAGAGACTCCAACTCAAAAAAAAAAAAAAAAAAAGAAAAAAAAAAGAATGCTCATGTACTTATTACTCAGCTTTAACATTGATCAATTTTGTTAATTTTGTGTGTTCTCTCTGCCTCCACTTCCCTCCCTCCCAAAATATTTAAAAATAAAATCCCAAGCATGATGTCACTTTACCTGGGACATATCAGGTGTTCTTTTCACATGAGTCTTCTTCCACTGTTACTGAAGGGGACTTCTGTTGCCTTTGGCCTGTACGGCATCCCTTTCCCTTCCTCAGCACAGGATTCCTATTTGGGAACTGTCTTCCACAATTTGCTGATACTGTTCATCCCTTGGTCTCCTTTACCCCATCACAGGGATGGGCACATGACCCAGACTGGTTGATCTGAGTACTTTTTTGGGAGTGTGCCATGGAAGCAAGAGAATGAGGGCCTCACTATATGAGAGCATGAGCCTTAATCACATAAGCCTAGAGCAGCCAAAGGTAATCTTCAGCACGTGAGAAAGCCCATCTACGAATAAAGCTAACACAGAAGAAAGCCAGACAAAATCATTTAGAGAGTCTGATAAAATTATTTTAATTCTTGGATTCAGCTGTGCTTAATACCAAGGCTCTCTCTGGATTTTTTTTTTTTTTTTTTTTTTTTTGAGTCAGAGTCTTACTCTGTTGCCCAGGCTGGAGTGCAGTGGCATGCTTACGGCCACTGCAGCCTCGACTTGCTGGGCTCAGGTGATCCTTCTGCCTCAGCTTTCTAAGTAGCTGGAACCAGACACACATTGCCTTGCCTAGCTAATTTTTTGATTTATTGTGGAGACCAGGTCTCACCAAGTTGCCCAGGCTGGTCTTGAACCGCTAGGCTCAGGCAATCCTTTCACCTCGGCCCCCAAAGTGCTGGGGTTACATAAGCACTGCACCTGGCTGTCTCTGGATTTTTAGTTACATGAGCCAATAAATTTCTTGTTCTGCTTACATTTAAGTTATATTTCTATTATTTGTAACCAAGTATTATTTATTCCTAATTTGTGACACTATCCAAGGCTGTAACTATAACCCATTCAAGAATACTCTATTTAGCTGGGCACAGTGGCTCACGCCTGTAATCCCAGCACTTTGGGAGGTGGCAGCAAGAGGACTGCCTGAGCTCAGGGGTTCAAGATCAGCCTGGGCAACTTGGCGAGACTTCATCTCTATAATAAAAAAAAAAATTAGCTGGGCACGGTGGTGTATGCATGTGATTCCAACAACTTGGAAGACTGAGACAGAAGATCACCTGAGCTCAGCAGGTCAAGGCTGCGATGACTGTGAGGGTGCCACTACACTCCAGCATAGGTGAAAGAGTGGCCAATTTAAAAAAAAAAAAAGGCAGGGTGTGGTGGCTCACACCTATAATCCCAGGACTTTGGGAGGCCAAGGTGAGAGGATTGCCTGAGCCTGTGGGTTTGAGACCCACCCGGGCAACTTGGTGAGTCCTCGTCTCTACAATAAATCAAAAAAATTATCCAGGTGTGGTAGCACTCGCCTGTAGTTGTGGCTACTTGGAAGGCTGAGGTGGAAGGATCGCCAGAGCCCAGCAGGTCGAGGCTGCGGTGGCCAGGAGCGTGCCACTGCCCTCCAGCCTGGGTGACAGAGTGAGACTCCAACTCAAAAAAAAAAAAAAGAATACTCTATTTTATAGGGATAACACATTGTTATAAATGTGAACATTAATAGAATTAGTGTAATTAAGGTCATTATTTCACTAAAGCATAATTTCTGAAGTCGCTATATTGGCAGTTGTTTTTTTCCTTCATATCCCTTAAAGTCCTGGCATGCCTCCAGCCAGTTTCTTTCAACTGTGTTCATTCATATAGTTGTGAATCACTGCTTCTCAGGCTACAACAACATTTATGATACCTTTCATGATGTCAGAGGTCTTCTACCAATCTCTAATCAACAGCCAATCAGTTTTACTAAGGAGTTTCCCAAGCTGAATTCAATGTAAAATATCCTCTTTAGCATCCAAAGTATTATTTTTGTTTAGTAGTTTTGCAGTAACTTTAGAATTAACACTTGTACACCTGTGGTAAGTCACTGTATGCCAAAATCACTTCGGCAGGATAAAACAATGGAAGAAAGTGAAACTATGGCCTAGAAAAACAATTAGTGAGGCCTCTCACACTCCGGAACATACAATCTGCTGAGCCTGCTCCTGTTGGTGCTAACTATTGAACTGGCTGAGTAGTTATTTTAAAAATACATTAAGTACAACTTAGTACACCGTATCAAAGCTATAAATATGAACATATATAGAGATGAAGAGCACTCTAATAAATTAGTGCTCTAGGAGTTATGTGTATAATAAAGTTTCCTATGTTTAATATAGTCCAGATTCTACTAGCAATAGGCCTCAAAACTCCAAACCTCCCAGAAATTACCATATACAAAAGACTGACTCACTTGTTAGAGAACGGGCTTTTGCATTATCATTGTGTGTCCAAAAACACAGCTTTTGCTGAGTCCTTATATGACCATATCAGTACAGACAAACCAGGGATACTAGGCTAACAGAGGTAGAATACATTCACCATTATGTCAGACAACAGCAGAAATAAGACATCTGGGAATATTGGTAAAGAAATAGGCTGGGGCCGGGCTCGGTGGCTCAGCCTATAGTCCCAGCACTTTGGGAGGCTAGGTGAGAGGATTGCCTGAGCCTACGGATTCAACACCATCTCTATAATACATCAAAAAATTAGCCGAGTTTGGAGGCACATGCCTGTAGTTCCAACTACTTGGAAGGCTAAGGCGGGGGGATCACCTGAGCCCAGAAGGTTGAGACTGGGCTGCGAAGGTGCCACTGCACTCCAGCCTGGGTGACAGAGTGAGACTCCAACTCAAAAAAAAAAAAAAAAAAGAAACATCAAATAAATACCTAATCTCTTACAGGTTGAGTATCCCTTATCCAAAATGCTTGGGAGCAGGGTGCAGTGGCTCACGCCTGTAATTCTAGCACTTTGGGAGGCCAAGGTAGGAGGACTGCCTGAGCCCAGGAGTTCAAGATCAGTCTGGGCAATATAGTGAGACCTCATTTCTACAAAAAAATTTTAAAATCTTAGCCATGTGCAGTAGTGCCTGCCTGTAGTTCTAGCTATTTGGGAGGTTGTGGCAGGAGGATTACTTGAGCCCAGCT
The DNA here is from genome assembly GCA_963574415.1 of Tarsius wallacei. Classification (NCBI taxonomy): domain Eukaryota; kingdom Metazoa; phylum Chordata; class Mammalia; order Primates; family Tarsiidae; genus Tarsius; species Tarsius wallacei. Next base: position 625 of record CAUYQG010143347.1, on the reverse strand, counting down.
AATGATAGATTTATTGTAGAGATGAAGTCCTGCCAAGTTGCCCGGGCTAGTCTTGAACCCCTGGACTTAATCCTCTCACCTCTGCCTCCCAAAGTGCTGGGATTACAGGCTTGAGCCACCATGCCTGAATGATTTTATAATTTTTGATACTATAAATAATGCTGCAAAAAATATTTTTGCACACAGATCCTGGAGCATTGCTATGATTTGAATGTTCCTGCCAAACTCATGCTGAAATTTAGTGGCAAGGTGATTAGGCCATGAGGGTGGAGCCTGATAAAAGCATAAAGTCAGTCCCCATCTCGTCTGTCTATATTACTCACATGCTTCCTTGTCATGTGTTGCCTTCTGCCATGAGATGACCCTGGCCAGATGCTGGCATCAGTACCATGAGCCAAATAAACTTCTGTTCTTTAAAAAGTACCCACTCAAGCCGGGCTCAGTGGCTCAGCCTGTAATCCCGCACTTTGGGAGGCTGAGGTGAGTGGATTGCCTGAGCCCGCGGGTTCGAGAACCGCCTGGGCAGGTGAGACCTCATCTCTACAATAAATCAAAAAATTAGCCGGGCGTGGTAGTGCGCACCTGTAGTTCCAGCTACTTGGAAGGCTGAGGCGGAAGGATCGCC
>CAUYQG010143342.1:0-11998 GCA_963574415.1 Tarsius wallacei | reverse complement strand
CTACAGGCGCGCGCTATCATGCCCGGCGGAATTTTTTGATTTATTGTAGAGATGAGGTCTCGCCAAGTTGCCTGGGTGGGTCTCGAACCCGCGGGCTCAGGCAATTCACTCACCTCGGCCTTCCAAAGCATGGGATTACAGGCTGAGCCGCTGAGCCCGGCCTCTTTCTTTTTTTTATTAATTAATTTATTTATTATAAAGATGTGGGGTACATACAATTCAGGGTTAGGTATACAAACATTAATCATGCAGGTACCCTTGTTGATGAGGTATGCCCCTCTCTCCCCTAGCAGTTTCCCCCAACTGCCAGTCCCACCTCCTTTCCCCTGACAGTTTTCTTCTACTGCCAATCGCTTTCTCCTTTTATTTTCTGTTTTAAAAATTCTAGGCTATAGGCTGTGATTTACCTTTTACTACATTCTTGTTTAGATGTGATTATGGATAACCATATCTAATAATATTGTATTGTGCTACAATATTAAGTTACTTTAAGAACATTTAAAGACTTAGAGTTGTGAATTTTTTTCTTCAGATTGTCATGACATCTTGACAAAAACTGGTGCTTCATTTCCAAATGTGAAGTAGATTTGTAAAATAAGGTACTTAGAAATAAGAGATGGCTTTTATGCATGTGGATATTAACATGTACCTTCTAAATAATGCCTTCTGCTTGGTTCTCAAAACTATCAAAACATAGGATTTTGCCATTAGTATTATCAAGTAACAGCTGTGGGAAGTATTAGAGATACTTTGATAAAAAACAATGATTTTGCTGCATGAAAACACTGGAAACAAAATATATATATATATTTTGAGTTGGAGTCTCACTCTGTCACCCAGGCTGGAGTGCAATGGCATGCTCACAGCCACTGTAGTCTCGATCAGCTGGGCTCAGGTGATCCTTCCGCTTCAGCCTTCCAAGTAGCTACAACTGCAGGTATGCACCACCACACCCAGCTAATTTTTTTGATTCATTGTAGAGATGAGGTCTCACCAAGTTGTCCAAGCTGGTCTCGAACCCGTCGGCTCAGGCACGGCTTCTCACCTTGGCTTCCCAAAGTGCTGGGATTATAGGTATGAGCCATTGCGCTGACCTAAAACGAAATATTTTAAAGTCACAATAAGCATACCACTTACACTTAGCTAAATGCAGGATAGAAAATTTTGTTTAACACCAAAAGTAGAATAGAGGCAAAAAGAGGGATTGATTTGCATTTATCATTGATAATATCTTAAATAATATTTTGAAGAAAAAATTGTCTTACTGTGGTTTTTTAAAGATTATACAAGAAAGGGATTGGCAGTAGCAGGACACTGCCAGGGAGCAGGAGGTTGCACATAACATCACTAAGGTTACCTGATCCTAAACCAGGGGAAATGGAAGACCAGTGGGAGGCCCAAATTCCACCTGCACGTAGACCACTTTTGTACCTAATCCTGACTTGCACCCCAATCTTTAAAATAAAATAAAGGGGAAAAAAATAAAAATATAAAGCAAAATTGACAGAAATAGAAAAAAACAAAATCTTTTCTCCTTCCCTCCCTCTACCTTCTCATCCTGTCCGAATGAAACCACTTAACCTTCTCTATGATAGCATTTTTCATGTTAAACCTAAATCTATATTTATTAAAATTTTGATCTTTAGGGAAAATTTGAGAAGAGTATGTGAGCACCCTTATATATTTATTTTGCAAAATAAAAGAAACTCAGTGCTAATGATACATTGGTTACTGTATGTTCATCATTTGTACTTACACAGCAATTCTTACTAAACATCTTAGATTTACTATATGTGACATTATTCTTGATAATAGATTTCTGGCACCCATATACACAATTCTAAATCCCTTTTTAAGGCTCTGTGGCTCTTGATTACATAACAAATAAATGTTTAATATTAGAAATGGAATAAAAGTATAACATACATTTATACATTGAATTAAAGTTTTAATAAAATTTTTACATAAAAGTTATATTAAATTCTAATAATTTGTTTGGAGTCCATTGCAATTGTTATATATTACAAAAAATTGACTGTAATTGCTATCTGTCTCTTTTAATGATATAACTAACTTTGTCAATCACAGTTATAGCAAGCCATATATTTTTAATATATTTGTTATTTTTCGAATATGATTTATATTTTCAAGATAGGAATTCTTCAAGTAGAAAATTTATTTATTAATTCTGAATATTAAATTATTCAATTATAACTATCTTTACTGTAGCTTAAAATTTATCTTAATATATCTTAAAATTATTTCTACTTAGAATGGAATTACTAATAAAGATCAACAGAAAATTTTGGCTGCTGTTAAAGAACTAGAGGTAGAAGAGATAAAATTTGGAGAGTTACCTGAAGTGGCAAAGTTGGAAATCAGGTAAAATTAATTTCTTTGCTTTCATTAATATTGTTTAGAACCAATGTTCTTTTTAGTTTAATTTTGAAATTTGTATGAGTCATTTTACTTGATACCATCATTTTCCCAGATTAATAGAGTCTGGAATATACTTTGTTCTGAAATTGGATATATTTTAGAAAGTTAATTTTTATAATGTCTTTTTATCGAGAAGCAAAATGATGTGTGTTCTTGTTAACTCTTATAGAAACATTTTTGTTTTATTTTTTTTCCTTGGTAAACTGAACTATGTAAGAGAGCCTATGTTGTTTATAACATGCCTTTTACTCTCTTTAAATCATTTTACTTGTCAAGTTGAAAATTCAAAGTAGTAATATTTTCACTTAGGATAATAAAGCATTTTTCATGTAACTCAGCTCTATTTTCACCCTTACTGTATGAGAAATTATATTGTCTACATGTAAACTTCATTTTCAATATTATAAACTTGTCAAGCACTGGTTATTAATGATCCAAAATCTATTTTGAAAATAGTATTTAATTTATCAACATATTATAGAACAATAAGTGATTTTTTAACTTTCTATCTTGAAATAATTATACATTCACAGGATATCTCAGAGAGATTTCCAGGGAGGTCCCATGTACCCTTCACCCATTTTTGCCTAATATCAGTATCTTGCATAACTGTAGTACAATATCAAAACCAGAAAATTGATGCTGGTACAATCCACATAACTTATTTATATTTCACCAGTTATACTTGCATTCATTTGTATCCATGTATAAATAACTGCAATTTTAACACATTTGTAACCACTACCACAATCTACTTAACATGCCATCACCATAAGGCTTTCTCATACTACCCCCCATAGCCATATTCATCCCTCTCCCCATCTCAGCCACTAGCAAGCAATAAGTTGTTCTCCATCTTTATAATTATGTTATATCAAGAATGTTACATAAATAGAATCGTGCAGTATATATCCTTTTGAGACTGACTAAAAGTCATTGAATGTATCAGTATAATAGTTCATTTCTTTTTATTGCTAAGTAGTATTCCATGGTATATATATACCACTGTTTATTTAACCATTTTCCCACTGAAGGACATTTGAATATATTTTAGTTTTTGGTTATTTCAAATAAAGCTGCTATGAATGTTCATTTACAAGAGTCTGTTAGAAAATAAATATTCATCTCTGGGATAAATGCCCAAGAAGACAACTGATAGGGTGAAAGGTAGTTGCATATTTAGTCTTTTATAAAACTGCCCAACTGTTTTCCAGAATGGTAATACTGTTTTATATTCCCAGCAACAATATGTGATTCAGTTTCTCTGTACTATATTTTCACCAGCATTTGGTATTAGCACTATTTTTTTTTATCGTTAGCCATTCTGATGGGTATGTAGTGATCACTTATTGTGGTTTCATTTGCATTTACTAGTGGCTGATGATGTCAACAGCTTTTACTGTCTTATTTGCCATCTGTGTATCCTCTTTGGTGAAATGTCTAACAGTGTCATTTGCCCATTTTCTATAGGATTGATTTGTTAATGCTGAATTTTGGGAGTTACTTTTAACTATTTATCAAAAATTAAGTAGACATATTTGTGTGCATATACTTTGTGTTCTTTATTCTGGGTTCTTTATGTGTCTGTCCCTCTACAAGTACCACATAGTCTTGGTTATTCTTTAATTTCAGCTTGTTTACATATGCAGTTGATGTTTGTGTCTTGATCAGTTGTATATCCTTTAACATCACTGAACTCACTTATTAGTTTTAGGAGATTTTTTAAAAAATAAATTCCTTGAGATTTTCTACATAGATAATCATGTGGTCTACAAAAAGAAACAGGTTAATTTTTTCCTTTCTAATGTATATGTACTTTATTTCTCTTTCTTGCCTCATGGTACTCAGAACATTCAGTACTGTTTTGGATAAGAGTGATGGATAGTGGACATTATTGCTCTGTTTCCAATCTTAGAGGAAAACCTTTAAGTTTTTTTTATTATCATGTTAGCTGTAGGTTTTTTATAGATGTGAGATGGAAGAAATTCTGCTCTGTTCTTATATCCTAAGAGTATTTATCATGAGTGGTTGTTGAATTTTTAAAATTTTTTTCTATGCCACTTGATATGACCATATGACTTTTTTTCTGTAGCCTGTTGATAGTAGATTGCATTATTGCACTTTTAATTATTGAACTAGCTTTGCAAACCTGGGATTAATCTCATGTGGTTCTAGTTAATTATTCTTTTTATGCATTGTTGAATTAGATTTGCCAGTATTTTGCTAAGAATGTTTGAATCTAAGTTCATGACAGATATTGCTCTGTAAATTTTTTTTTTGTGCTTTGTCTAGTTTTGGCATCAGGGTAATACTGGCCTCACAGAATGCATTGGGAAGTGTTCCTGCTCTTTCATTTTTGGAAGAAATTGTGTAGAATTAAACATTTTTGTAGATTTTTCCAACGAAACCATCTAGGCCTGGATATTTTGGGGAGGAAGGGGAAAGCTTTAAATTACAAATTCAGGCCCAGCACATTGTTCACGCCTGTAATCCCAGCACTTTGAGAGGCCAAGATTTAAGGACTGCTCGAGGCCAGGAGTTTGAGACCAGTCTAGACCACCACTCTGTCTCTTTAAAAATAAATAAACCAGGCATAGTGGTACATGCCTATAGACTTAGCTCTTTGGGAGGCTGAGGCAGGAAGATCTGATTGGGTACAAGAGTTTGAGGATGCAGTGAGCCACGATCGCATTACTGCACTCCAGCTTGGGCAAGAGTCAGATCTTGTCTCAAAAAAGTCAAAAACTTACAAATTCAATTTCTTTAATGGTTATATGACTGTTCATGTTATATCTGTTTTGCCTTGGTTGAGGTGTGGTAACTTGTGGTTTTTAAAAACTTGGTTCATTTCTTCTAAACAATCAAGCATAAAGTTGTTCCTAGTATTTCCTGTTATCCTTTTGATGGCTATGGGATCTGTAATAATAACCCATTTCATTCTTGATATTGGTTGTTTGTTTCTTTTTATCTCTGTTAGTCTTGCTAGGCGTTTATCAGGGGGGTTTTTTGTTTGTTTTGTTTTTTATTCAAAGAACCTGTCCTGTTTAAACTTGTTGAAAGAATCTCCAAAAAAATTCACTGAAGCTGAACATAGCCTCTTACAACAATACTAGCTGGTACACTGATGCCAGTGGGTTCCTAGAACACTTACCTAGTGGGAGAAGCCTGTACTACAAAGGGCAGGTCCTTTAAATAATATAGTAATCCCAGGTTTTTTAGGACCTCCTTTGTAAGCATTAAGTCTTTTACATTTTCCTCTCAGCACTGTTTTAGTTGCATGCCACAAATTTTGATGTGTTGTGTAGGTCATTTTCATTCTCTCATATATATTAATATATTTTTATTTTCTTTGAGACTTTCTCTTTGGCCCATGTATTTTTTATGTAATCCATAATGCGTGATGTTTAATTTCTATGTGTTTGGAAATTTTTTCCCATTTTCATTCTGTTACTGATTTCTAGTTTGATTCTATGACATAAGAAAATACTGCATATTATAGAATTCAAAGGGCTTAATAGCTACACATGACCAGTGGGAAGACAGAGGTCTAGAGAATCAAGACTTTAAAGGTTTTGGCAATTTGAAGTAAATCTCCCCAAAACTTAATATACTTAAATTTAATAAGGATAAATGGAAAGTCTCATATGAACTATATTACTATAGGATGGGTGAGACCTAGCTTAATACACCTAGAGAATCAGTCACTAAGGCTTTTAGTTGATTATTAACTAAGTTTAGGTTAACAGTATCACATGACTAGCCATGACAAGCTAGCACTCTAAGACTGCATTAATTGAAACATGATGTCCAGAATAAATAAGGTAATAGTTTAATTGTACTTAATATCTATATCAAGAGCTTTTTTGCTTATGGAAGGAATTTAAACACAGGATAAGATAGAAAACCTGTAAGTTTTCTTCTTTTTTTTTTTTTATATGATGGTTCAGTGATTTTCATATTTTTGTGTATAGACATTCCCCATAGTGAAAGTACCCAGGTTTTAGAATCCTAAATAACCCATTATATTTGTTTTCCTTCCACCAACTAGGTAATTTTGAACTGCTCTAACTTGGCAACACCACCTGATAACCAGAATATGAGGTTTTCTTCTACTCCCCTCCCCTTATGGCTTTCTTCCCTCATGGGAGATAATGTGCTCCAAATATGTTTTCCTTCACCCTCTGTCTCCATGGCACCTGGTCAGGTTAATTACATCTTACCCAGTCTTTTTTGCATATGTAAGCCTCTCTTAACTCATTCTTTCTGTTATTCTTTTAATGCTGGGGAAACTCTCTTCCCCTCCTCCTTTTGGCTTCATGTGGGTCAAAAAGTAACCATTATAATTAGGGACTAAGCATAGGAATGATACTTGTGTAGAGGACAAATAAAATGTTTACCTCCAGAGTTTGTAGAAGTACATACAAGTTCTCTGTAAGAAATCCTCACAGATACTTTTCTCTTTCCTCAGATTCTTGTAATCTTACTTTTAATACCTGCTTAGCATTATTTTCTAATATTTCTTTTTTCAGTTGATTTAAGAGTATGGCAGTAATTTTATTTTTCCCACTGACCATACAGATTTTTCTTTTATTTCAACATATTCCAGGTTGACTTTTTTCCCCAGAAATAACGTTTCATATGAGGATTATGTATCCAAGGTAAAAATACGTACTTGTCATTAGAGACTTGGTTATATGCAAGTGCTTTTAAAATGTATTAGGGATTGTTACCATGATTATACCAATGGTTTCAATATCTGGCTAAGTTACCAGAATGACCTGAGGAGCCTGATATAGAATATTAACCATGCTCTCCACTGCCTGGAACATAACTGTAAAGACAAATTTTACTGAGTAAGTGGATAAATAAATAATGAATTATAATATCCTGTAATATATAATACTAATGCAGAAGTATCATCACTAACATCTAGGTCTAGCATAGACTGTCTAAACTAACATTTTAACTATGATAAATAATAGATGTCCACACCAATTTAGAGTTTAAAGAAGTCTCCCAGGGAATAATTTAGACAATTCTGATTTCTTACAATCTTTAACACAGTTTAAATTATAGGCATTCCCTGTAGTAAAATTTCCCATTCACGTTTCTCCATTCATTTTTCTTAATATAATCTTCTTATAACAGGAAGATTTATATTCAAAATAATGTTTCATCATTGTTTCAGAATAACTTTTTATCTCTTAAATACTTAAATACATTGTGAAGAATTTCACTTGTGAGGATTTAAAGTCAGCAAGCCTTAGATATTGTTCATTTTCTTTACTTTTTTAATTATTGTTTCTATGAAGGAATATTCTAGGTTCTACATGACTGAGTTACAAATTAAATTTTTTAATGTAACTTATTTGTATGATGGCAACGTTGCCTTATGAATTTACTTTATGGGATTTAATAGACTTAAAGAATGTGCAGATCCCCCTAAATGTTCACTTATTAAAAGTGCTGAATTTTTTAAAAAATAAAACTAGCAGACATATATTCCAGGAATTTGACCTCGTTATTAAATCACAGACTTTGTTTACATGCTGTTATGGAAAAGGTTTTACTTCCCATTTGTTCAAAGTCATTCTTTAAAGAAGAAATTAGTCATTAAGTCATAAGAAAACTAACAGCAGGAAAAGTTGAACTGATTGATTATATTCTTCTAGTAATGTGACTTCAACAATTTAGCTACTGATTTATTTTAAGATACTTCTAGGTGTCAAAATTTTCTAAAATAATTTGTTACAAGAACACATATGCACACTACGTTTACTTTTTTCTGCCTTAGTATGTTGCAGAATAAAAGAATGTAATGTAAAGCCGAAACAGGGGGTAAGCCTGTAGTACCATATTCAGAAGACTGAGACAGAAGGATTGCTTGAGCCCAGGAGTTCGAAGCCAACCTGGGCAACATAGCAAGACCTTCTCTCTCTCTCTTTCTCTCTCTCTTTCTCTCTCTTTTTCTCTCTCCCTCCCTCTCTCTTTCAGTCTCTCTCCCTCCCTGCCTCCTTCCCTCTCTTCTTGACACAGGCAGTCCTTCTGCCTCAGCCTCCTGGGTAGCTGGGACTATAAACACACACCACCATGCCCAGCTAATTTGTTTATTTTTTTTATTTTTGTGGAAAAGAGGTCTTAGTGTGTTACCCCAGGCTGATCTCTAGCTCCTGGGCTCAAGCAGTCCTCCCTTACTGACCTCCCAAAGTGCTGGGATTACACGCATGTGCCACTACACCAGGCCTCTATCTCTTTTTTTTTAAGTGCAATTTTTAAATGTTAATAACCATTCCATCACTACTTTGAAGTATTTTAAACATAAATAATAAACTTTCAGCCATATCTGAAAATTTTTAACAGTTTCTGTTCAGACCTTTCCTGGAACTACTTGGCATCAACTTGAACTTGTCAAAAGCGTCTCAAAATTATGTTCATCAAGGAAACTGCCCTCCCCAAAAAATTCTATATAGATATAAAATTTTATGTAAAAATATTCTGTTCATATCTATTAAACATTCTAGAATTGGAAACTAAATATCTAACATCAGAGAAATGGTTGAATTTCATTGCATTAATATAATTATTTTTCCATCATTAAAATCATTTTGAAATGTATTATCACAGAAAAATGCTCGTTATATATGAATGCTATATGAAGTATAGCATCAGTTATATATAGCCATAGGAAAAAGTACGGTAAGAAAATGTGTATTATAAAATATATTCGAGCAGAAAATAGTAACAGGCATTATTTATGAATAATAAGATGATTATTATTTTAATGTTTTCAGATACTCTTCAATGAGCACATGATGGCTTTATTTATAATACCTTTATTTAAATTTTGTCATAGCTAACATCACATTGATACCCAAGCCAGGTAAAGACCCAACAAAGAAAGAGAACTACAGGCCAATATCTTTGATGAACATAGATGCTAAAATTCTCAATAAGATCCTAGCAAACTAGATTCAACAACACATCTCAAAATCATCCATCACAACCAAGTAGGCTTCATACCCGGTATGCAAGATTGGTTCAACCTTCGTAAGACCATAAACGTAATTAAATACATCAACAGACGTGAAAACAAAAACCACATGATTATATCATTAGTTACAGAAAAAGCTTTTGATAAAATCCAGCACCCCTTCTTGATTAAAAACCCTCAAACATCTAGGCATAGGTGGAACATACCTCAAAATAGTAAGAGCCATCTACGAGAAACCCATAACCAGCATATTCCTAAACAGACAAAAATTGGAACCATTTCCTCTGAAAACTGGAACAAGATAAGGATGCCCACTCTCACCCCTCCTGTTCAACATAGTTTTGGAAGTCCTAGCTAGAGCAATCAAGAAGAGAAGGCAATCAGGGGTATCCAAATAGGAAAAGAGGAAGTCAGGTTATCTCTCTTTGCAGATGACATGATTGTATACCTTGAAAACCCAAGAGAATCTGCCAAAAACCTCCTTGCACTGATAAAGGACTTTGGCAAAGTCTCAAGGTATAAAATAAATGTGCAAAAGACAATTGCATTTTACACCAATAATAAACAGAAACCCAAATGAAAAGCACAATTCCATTCACAATAGCCACACAAAAAATGAAATACCTTGGCATCTTCCTAACCAGAGATGTGAAAAACCTTTACAATGAAAACTACAAAGCACTGCTCAAAGAAATCAAAGATGATGCAAACAATTGGAAAAATACTCTATGCTCATGGATTGGAAGAATCAACATTGTTAAGATGCCCAATCTACAGATTTAATGCAATACCCATCAAATCACCAGCAGCATTCTTCTCAGACCTAGAAAAAACAATACAGGAATTCATATGGAAACATAAATGACCAAAAATAGCCAAAACAATCCTCAGCAAAAAGAAAGCAAAGTAGAAGATATCACACTCCCAGACTTTAAACCATATTGTAAAGCTTCAATAATCAAAACAGCCTGGTATTGGTACAAGAATAGGCATATAGACCAATGGAACAGAATTCAGATTCCAGAAGCAAAACCTCAATTTCTCCACCAACTCATCTTCGACAAAGCCTCCAATGCCCACTACTGGGGAGAGGAGAATCTATTCAGTAAATGGTGTGGGGAAACTGGCTGACCATATGCAGAAGACTGAAACAGGACCTCTCCTATCCCCATACTCAAAAATTAACACTCAATGGATCACATACCTAAATGTAAAACCTCAAAAAACTATAAGAAGCTTAGAAAATGCAAGAGACACTCTTATGGAAGTTGGAACTGACAACCAATTCCTGAGCAAAACCCTAAGTGCCCAGGCTATAAGAGATAAATAAGATAGACAAATGGGACTTCATTAGAAGGACAAGCTTCTGCAAAACCAAATAAACCATCAAGAGAGCAGGGAGACAGCCCACAGACTGGGAAAGAGTATTTGCCAACTCCATGTCTGACAAAGTCCTAACATCAAGGATCTACAAGGAACTCAAACGTGCTGAAAAGAAAAAAACAAACAGCCCCATTACAAGGTGGGCAAAAGATATGAATAAACACTTCTCAAAAGAAGACATATGAGCAGCCAAGTGGGATACATGAAAAAATGTTCGGCCTCACTAGTCATCAAGGAGATGCAAATTTAAACCACACTGAGATACCACCGAACTCCAGTCAGAATGGCCATCATCAATAACTCAGAAAATAACAGATGCTGGAGAGGATGTGGTGAAAAGGGAACACTTCTACGCTGTTGGTGGGAGTGTGTGAACTAGTGCAGCCTCTGTGGAAATCAGTGTGGCGATTCCTAAAAGTTCTAAAAATCAACCTTCCATATGACCTTACAATCCCTCTACTGGGAATATACCCAGAAGAACTCAAATCACTCTATAAAAAAGATATCTGCACTCGTATGTTTATCGCAGCATTGCTCACAATAGCAAGATCCTGGAACCAACCATGTTGCCTGTCAAAAGAGGACAGGATAAGAAAAAATGTGGTACCTATACACAGTGGAATATTACGCAGCTATAAAGAGGAACAAAATCATGAACTTCTCAACAACCTGGATGGAATTAGAGTTTATAATACTGAGTGCTCTCACAGAAACAAAGAGCTGAGTATCACATTTTCTCACTCATAAGTGGACCTACCGTAATACCGTAAGAAAAGGATCAACAGTAGCAGGAAACTGCCGGGGAGGGGGGGAGGTAGGATTGACAGTAGTCGATATCTGCCTCGGGTAGGGGGGACACACCTCATCAACAAGGGTACCTGCACAATGAATATTTTATACTTTACCCTGAATTGTGAGCTGTTTTAATTTTTAAAATAAAAATTAAAAGAGGAAAAATAAATAATTTTGTCTTAATACTTGACCTCAGATTTTTTAAAAATATGATCTGTTAGCCGGGCTCGGTGGCTCAGCCTGTAATCCCGTGCCTTTGGGAGGCTGAGGTGAGTGGATTGCCTGAGCCCGCGGGTTCGAGACCCGCCTGGGCAAGCGAGACGTCATCTCTACAATAAATCAAAAAATTAGCCGGGTGTGGTAGCGCGCGCCTGTAGTTCCAGCTACTTGGAA
>CAUYQG010143338.1:0-12616 GCA_963574415.1 Tarsius wallacei | reverse complement strand
GAAGGATCGCCGGAGCCCAGCAGGTCGAGGCTGCGGTGGCCGGGAGCAGCCACTGCACTCCAGTCTGGGTGACAGAGTGAGACTCCAACTCAAAAAAAAAAAGGTCGCACCAATTCCTGTTCCCATCAGTGCTGTGTGAGAACATTCGCATCAGCATTTCAGCATATTTTTGCTAACTAGAGAGGTGAAAAATGACATTTTGAAGTGGCTTTAATTTGCATTTCTTAAATTATTAGTGAGCTTGAACATTTTTTCCCAAATATTTAGTTAATTATTTGCATTTCTTCTTTTGTGAATCGTCTTTTCATGGCCTTTTTAATTGTGATAAACTATACATAACATATAATAAACCATTTTAAAGTATACAGTGCTGTGGCATTAGGTGCATTCTCATTGTTGTGCAGCCCTCACCACCATCCATCTCCAGAACTTTTTCGTCTTCCCCAACTGAAACCTTGTACCCATTAAATAATGCTCTCTGTTTCTTTTTCTCCACAGTCCCTGGCAACCACCATTCTACTTTCTTTCTCTATGACTTCGACTACTCTAGGAATCTCATATTAGAGGAATTATACAATATCTGATATAAGATGAATTGTACATCTTTCCTTTTGTCACTGGCATATTTCACTTAAGCATAATGTCTTAAAAACTCATCCATGTTATGGCATGTGTCAAAATGTCTTTCCATCAGGTGTGGTGGCTCATGCCTATAATAACTTGGGAAGCCAAGGTGGGAGGATCGCTTGAGTCCAGGGGTTTGAGACCAACCATGGCAACATAGTGAGACCTCGTCTCTCCTAAAAATTAGCTGGCTATGGTAGCACACACCTGTAGTCCCAGATTCTGAGGGAGCTGATACTGAAGGATTATCTGAGCCCAGGAGGTCGAGGCTGTGGTGAGCCGAGATGGTGCCACTGTACTCTAGCCTAGGCAACAAAGTGAGACCCAGACTCAAAAAACAATTTTTTATTAAAGCTGAGTAGTATTCCACTGTATATCATTGCATAGTCCATTATATACCACACTTTGTTTATACATTCATCCCTCGATGGACACTTGGGTTGCTTCTACCTTTGGGGGCCATTTTAATTTTCATTGGGGCCTGAAGAGTTTTCCTATCACTTTGAAAAGGCTCTTCACAAATTAAGGATCTCAAGTCATTGTCACCACGTGTCCTCAGGAGGAATGGATATTTTCATCCTCTTTCATTAGGGTAAGAGGCATCTTCATGATTTGAAGCTCCCAAGTTGAGTACCCAGGGACTCTGCCGCTCCTGATTCTGCTTTCCAGTCAAGTTTCCCCAGTGTAGACCCCCTGGTGATGAATACTAAAACAGCTTCCGCTTAATGAACACCAAGTGCCAAGTCCCACACTGCTGCTTTTACATTAGGTCATGTAATCCTCACAACCATTCTGGAAGGTTTGAAGTGAGTGATACTATTCCTGTTTTTTCCAGAAGAAAGCAGAGGCTTAGAGAGGTCTTGCAGCTTGACCAACGTCCACAGCTAGTAGGTGGCAGAGCAGGGATTTGAACCTGGTTGCGTGTGTCTTGTAATTACACCCCAAAAAGCCCACTCACTGCATTATAGTCCATGCCTGGTGGGAACATTGGCAACCTGCAGTGCAGATTGGAAGCTGACCCCGTCTGAGCCCCAGCCAGCTCTCTCAGACATCAGGGTGAGTTGTAGCCTATGACATCATCCCTCAGCAGCCTTGGTCCTCTCCACCACAGCCCTGCCCCCCAGCTGGGACTTGGGAATGTGGCCACAGCTCCAGTGCTCTGCTCACAGTCAGGCTGAGGTAACCATGCAGCTGTTTTTAAAAGCCCTTGGGCGCCATTAAGCTGCTATTCTGAGGACCAGCTGCCGCCTGACTCCTACCCCCACCATCTAGCTCTTATGGGCTCTGTTGGGCTGGGGGGACTTGAAATAACTTGGTGGTCATCCCCCACAAAAGGCTGTGAACCAAGTCACTGGCTACAGCAAGACTTTGGACAAGCGACACCCCTCTGAGGGTCTCTTAGGTGGCTAGGGATTCTTTGGGGCATTTTCCCATGCTTACGAACTTTTCTAGTAAAGAGGTACCAACCGCGCTTTTCTGTGTAGAAATGCGTATGTCTTACTACACTGCGAGTTCCCTCCCTGCGTCCTCTGCTCCTGTGCTTCCTCTTCCTTTCGTCTCTGGCCTATAACTTGGAACTAAAGACATATTGGTTGCTGAAGACATATTTATTCATATCTCCCCTTCTCTCCTCACTTTGTGAATCTCTGGCGCATCTTTACACAGAATTCTAGGTATGGGTAGATCAGTGGAGGTTACGGCATAAAACAAGGATAAGCCTGACCCTTCCCAGTGTGTACTAGAGCAGAAACACAATGACACGTTTCACATTATGACTTGTTCTGTGTGTGTACATGCGTGTGTGAAGAGTCATGGGCACCAATATTCAAAGCGGAACATTTTGCTTCCCGTCAGGAATGTGATTTATGCGGGCTGATAGGATGTTAACAAAATTTAGCTCACAGAACAGTTGTGCCTGCGTGTGCCCACATACACATTCACATGCATGTTCACACACACACAGCGCCTCAACTGTGATCTAGAAAGTGTGACCAGTTTCCTTTCAGCGGAGGAGGCAGTTACTGTGAAATAGGACGTTTCAAAGCCAAGAGAGAATCAAGGCGCTGAGAGGGAAGGAATGTCAAGAAGTGTTTGCAGTAATGCAGCCAGAGGGGTAGAAGTGTGGAGAGAGCCTGGTGCCCATGCCCGGGGCCATGTGCCCTCAGCTTCACTTTGGGACTTGCGCCTGGAGAGCCAGGGTGAGAGCCAGGACTAGCCTTAGGCAGTGTCTGGCTGGGCCAGGCTGCCCAGGGCTGTCCTCACTTCTGCTCATCAGCAGTCTCACCTTCTATTAGCTGAGCACTAAATCCCCAGGGCCGCCCCTGCCCTGTTTTCTCGGAGGATGGGACTAATCCGTCCTTGGGCCCTTTCTGCTATTCCTAAGAGGATTGAGCCTGGAGGAGCCTCCTCTCTCTTCCCGGCAGCAGCACTGCCGGAGCCCCAGGTCCATACGGGCTGAATGTCTCTGTTACCAATGGCCCCACCCCACCAGAGAGACAGAGCTCAGGAGACTGAGAAACATGGGAGAAATAAAGCAAAAAACAAAACAAAACTAATCAAGCAAACAAAAAAACCCCAAATTGTGCCTGGCTGGCATTCCTTGCTTCCCAGGAGTGATTTGATCAGACGTCCCTGTCTATTCTCATTCTTGGCTTCCTTGGCAGGGCGCTCAGAGCGGAGTGGGTGTCTTAGCTCTAAATTCCTGAGAAGAAGCCCTTACGCCACCCCTTTCCAGTCCTTGCTGGCCTTTGGTCCTTTCTTTTCCCAGCAGTGATTAGAACTTCATCTTCTCAACTGTAGACACTTGGTAAGCGTTGACCAAGAGGCAGACTAGGATATGAAGGCATCGATGGGACTGCTGTGAGAGCAAGGCAGGAGGAAGGGTCTTTCTAAGCCACTTGGGCAAAATTCAGGGGAAGGGACTAATGGGCATTGTAGGGGGAGTGGTATTGAGATATGGCAACCGTAGTGCCGTGTTGTAGTTCTCTAGGGTGCCCTTTACTTTATGGTCTATGTAAATGGTTACCTGGAGTAGAGCACATAGAGTGGGTCACCAACAGCTGTGCAGCAAAAGATTTTATGCAATAATTAGTGGACTACCTTTCTATCATGGGCCAGATTCAGTGGGGGTCACTATAGGACATGGTCCTTGGCCTCAAGGAGGTACTTAGGCTCCCATGGGGAGGGAGGCCGTATTTACACCACCCTACCTGGAGGACTGTAGAGAACCACCATGACTCAGAGTGGAGTGTGCATAGAGGGAACTCAGAGAGGGAGAACTCCAGTGAGGAACTGACTGGGGGAGGACACCCTGGCTGAGGCACCGCTCCAACAGGCAGCCGTGCCAGAGTGGCCATTTGCTCTCAGGAGATCCTCTCTCCAGTGGCTTTGACCCTGTGTCTCCCCCAGGAGCTGGATCCCGGAGTGTCTCCTTGATAAAGAGATCCGCCTCTCTGTTTCTCTGCAGCCTTCAATACCCCAGGTCCCAAACTACAGACTGTCGATGACGATTCCAGACTGGCTCCAGGCGATCCAGAATTACATGAAGACGCTACAGTATCCTTCCAACCAAGGTCTGAGCAGACCCAGCCAGGGGACAGGCATGGTGACTGCAAGCCTGGTGGCATGTCTGTCCCCAGTTGGTCACCAGAAGCTCTCTAAGGTTGGTGAGGCCAGGCATGGAGGGATGCCCCTAGGTGAGCGTCTAAAAAGAGTGCTATTGCAGGATATAATTTCAATGACCCTCCTCTTCTCCCTTCAAAGAGCAAATGGGCAGGGACAGCAAGGGGTCAGTGAGGAACCTTGAGCCCCTCTGGCTTTCCTTTTTCTCACTCCCGTCCTTTCTTCTTTCCTCCCTGGACATCCCTTTCTTTTCCTCCTCCTCTTTCTCCACTCCTTTCCTCTCGATCATCTTTGTTCACCTCCTGTTTTCCTCTACTATCTTTCTTTTGCCCTCTCTCCCTCCTTTACAATTCTTTCTCTTTCTTTTCTTTTTTGTCCTCATCCATGACCACGCGTGATCTTCAAGAGGCCTGCTCGGTGCTGCCTTTCACTCCCCAGGTGACCCAGGCAGGTGACCTTGCTCAGTTCTGCATGAACAGATGGGGCTCTCTTGGAAGGGTCCCTCTTCCCCCACCTGACCTTGAAGAAGAGCTAAGAAACCCCATGGGTCCAGGCTGGGTTCAGGAGAGCCAGACGTCAGGTCCCTTTCTCCTCCCGTGTCCTTAGGTTGTTTGCAGTCAGGTTGTTTGCTGAAGGTTCCCCATGAGCAACGTTGTAGGAACAAAGGGGCAGAAGCCCACAGCCTACCTGCCACTTCTTGCTTTTTATACGGATGGGAGTCAGATGAGGAACTGACCCCCAGCACGTTATCCAGGAGGTCGAGCTTCTGCTGACTTCTGTTCTTCCTCCATGAAGATATAAAACTTAGCCTGTCCTAAAGGTCTTAGGCTCACTGGCTTGCTTTCTGCCTGTCTATTCATATCCAGCCTTGAGGCAAAAAGGATTTCAGGGGGCACTGCATCGTTGTCCCACATGCCTCAAAAGAACCCCTCCTCTCTGTGTTATAGGCAAGAATCCTTCTAGTGGGTTTTTGTGTCTTCCCTGAAAAGACCAAATATCAGCACTTCCCCCATAGGGCTGGTTATTACCAGATGGGAAGAGCACAAATTTCTGCTCGTTTGGGTAGGAAGATTACTTGATTAGCCTCTCAGGTTTCACTTCATGGATCATCAACCTCCCTGCATGGCACCTTCCCAGTGGAATTCTAAAGCAATATTAAGGATGAGGCAGTGCCGGCCTCCAAGAGTGAAGCGACAGCCATAGCCTTTGGAAGGCTATTTGGTGTTGGTGTCGATCCCCAAACCAGGACTCATGATGTGGTAAGAGGGCATATGATCCAGAGGCATCCGCTCCTGCCTGAGTAAACCCGGACTCCAAGAGCTTACGCTCTCTGGAGGTGACTGGCTCCTCACAGAATATTCCAGAAGGTGACAAATTAGAATGGCTCCCCACTTCTATCTAGGACATAGTCTTCACAAGGATCATCTGGCTGGGATTTAAGAGAATGGCTGACTGGGAATGCATCATGGGGCAGATTTGCATGTGCTTTGCATATCATTGACTCATGCTGCCATAAACCCTACATTGCATTCTCAGCCAAGTTTTCATTGTTGCCTGAAGGATCTGATTTTTTTCTTCTTTTCTCTGAACCATTCCGAGCACAAGGGTCAAAGGTCAATGACCTACGTCATCACTGACTGAGAAAGCACCAGAAGGTTGCTGGGATCATGCTCCTGGACACCCGGCCAGTGGAGCCATCACATGAAGAGTACTTTTTCTTCCACCTTCTGACCCAACTTTTATTTAGTAACTTGGGAGCCCTTTCTGCTTTGTCCTGGACACAGTGACAAGGGCCAGGGCATGGGGACTGCTTGGAGTCAGTCTGATGTGGCAAGAGGAATACAAAAGGACAAATCCTGCTTTCCCCTCAGACAGCCTCAGAGCAGCAACCAAAGGAATGCTGATTTTGCTTGGGGCTCTGGAAGAGAGATGCCACATGAGCTCTGCTGGATGGGGGAGAAGCCTTCTGAGAGCCAACTCAGGCTCAGTGCGTATCTTACCCTGAGGGAATGTTTAGAGGAGACTTTTCTCCCTAGCCCACTTTCAGGGCTCAATTATTAACTATAAGGAGCTGTAAGAGGATCGTCAGGTAATTTTAAATTATTTTATTGTAGGGCTGTCTCACTTTATACACTAGATGTTTGAATTAGACATATAAATGGGGTGGTTGAGTATAGAACTGATTCCTTGCCAACTGAATTTTACTTTGTGTACCAAGAATCTCACTGCTTGAATAAAATCTTTGGCTAAGTAAAAGAAAAAAAAAATCACCTTACAATAAGAATATTTAGCCCTTCATTTTTTTTCTTCTACCTCCAGGGTTTTGGATGTCATATTTTTTAAAGCTGGACAAGCTGGTGTTGTTATTATTATGGTCTAGGTCAACAACTCTCAAACTGGCAAACTTGTTAAAATCACCCCCTTGGCCTTCCCTTGGAGCCTCCAAGTCAGTAATTTGAGGTGAGGTGACTCTGAATGGCTTCCAGGGTTAGGAAGCATGGCCTGAAATCAGAGTCTCCAGTGATAATGTCCAGAATCTGCTTATAAGGAGCTCTCCAAGTGGTTATGTGTGCCCATGTCAGCTCTTCTCAGGACAGTACCGAGGGCCTGTAGGCACCTCTGTCAATGTGGGGCACACATTGCATCTCACAACGCATCTGGCCTGTAGTAGCTCTCAGTGTACAGGTTCATGCTTCCTTTGTACTCCCCCAACATACGCTTTTGTTTGAGGCAGAAGTGCAAAACTTACAAACTTCTTATTAGGCTCAGGGAAATCAAGGTCCAGTCTCCTTTGAAATGACTTGGTTGTAAGCTTGCCAGCCCCTGATACCTTCTGGGAAGTCAGGTAAGTACCAAATAGTGGATAATAGTGCCATCTTCTCAGATTTAGTAATCGATGTCAAATGTCAGCCTAGGCATGAAAAGAAAGTGATGTTTCCACAGTAAGTTGTGCTCGAGTCTGTGTGCTATTGAAAAACCCTACTGCCATTCATCCATCCTTCCATCTCCATCTGCCCTTTCATTCCATCCATCCATCCATCCATCCAACCACTCATCCATCTACCCTTCATTCATTCCGTCAATCCATCCATCCATCCATCCATCCTTCCACCCTTTCATTCCATCCATCCACCCATCCACCTACCTTTCCATTCATCCATCTATTCTTCCATCTGTCCATGCATTTATCCATTTATATATTCACCTATTCATCCACTTACTTCTCATTCATTTAATAATATTTGCTAACTTGCACATGTTGGGCTTTTGCCAGGTTTTATGGGTGATCTAAAGATGCTAAAAGAATGGTCCCACTCTCAAAGAGCTTGTATCTAGTAGGCGAATTAAAACATGTATTCAACTAATCAGAATACAGCGTAGAATAAAAAGAGCTATTGTAAAGATTCAAGGTGCTTTGAAGCCTAAGTCAGAAATTATATTTCCAAGGAAAGATAGTGAAGAATTAGAAGCTGTTTGGCCGCTTCCGCAAAGCCCCCGCATCTTCATCGAGAAATCAGAATGCATAGCTTCTGTCAGATGACTGGGACCTTTGGAGTTTTCTGTCACTTTCCCTTTACGTACTTTACACAGATACAATCATACAGGGACCCAGTTCTTTGAAATTAGGAAAATGAGACCGCTGAGTGGGTAAGTGGTGCATGATCTGTGGGCCAGATGACCTCTTTCCCACCCTTGAGCCGTCAACTCCCTTTCCCAACCTCTATCTCTGGATTTCAGTGCTCAAATATCCTAGTATGAAAGGGTCGCAGGTGGGGGTGCCCCAGGGCCAGGTTGGAGGTGGGACTGAGGACTGGGCCACTCTGACAGCTAAGCTCAGTGGTGACATCTAACTCTCAGGATGGGGAGGCTTGTACGCTTTGCTTCATGAGGCCTCCTTTACCTGTTATATTGTAATGGCCCTGTCCTGGGCATGGGGAGGGTGTGTTGGAATGCTGGCACTAAACTCCAGGAATTAACTCTTAGAGAGGGGTGTGGAGAATTTAGGATTTTGTTCTGCCAAGTCTGATGTGTTTTGCTGCCCTCCCGCAAGGCGAGTTCCCCCCTTTCCCCTTATGTTTCAACGTGGTCCCTAGTGTGGGGACAGGCATGCTGGTGGACTGGCAGACACACTGACCAACTGTGTGATTACACAAGTTCTGAGATCCTCTGCTGTGCTCTATCCTACAGGTTAATGGAAACAGCGAAAGAAATGACCCGAGAGTCCTTGCCTATCAAATGCCTTGAAGCTGTCATCCTGGGCATGTATCCTTTAAGTATGCATGCTTAAGTTTACTCCATTAGATGATGACTTCACTGTGGGGATGGTTGTGCCTTTCACATCATAAATTCACAGAGACGATGCCCATTGTCTCCTTGGAGAGAAGTGTCAGACTCTCCTGGTGCTTCTCTAACTTTCACCATCTGTAGTTAAACCAAATCAAGGCTTGGCTCCTTGGACCAACATTAGCCTGTTAGCTGCAGCCTCCAGCAGGGCCAGCTTTCAGGCCAGTGACCTTGCACTAGTCACAAGGAGAATTCTAACTTAGAGGAACTAGAGAGTGTCTGTGAGACTTTTTTTTTTTTTTTGCATCAATATGACATTGCAACAGGAAAGACATTTAAGGGGAAATGGAATCTGAGCTGAGAGCGCTAGTATCCAAACCCATCTCCAGGGAGAATTCTAAGAGTGGAGTGTGGATGAGACCAACCAATGATTGTGTGTCCAGACTTGACAGAACACAGCCAAAACAAGGATCTGGTCTCTCCCACACTTTCAGTTCCATTTTCCACCAGACTACTGGTTTTTCAGCCTGAGAGAAAACTGTGATGGCACTAACTTATTAGGGGCGATGACAATTGAACACAATAGAGGAACAAAGGGACTACCAGGTCCTGTGGGATGGGTGGCTGGAAGAGACAGTGACAAAGAAAAAATGGGAAAATATGATCTTGAAAGATGGTCCGGTGAGACCAGTTAGGTCCTTGAGTGCTGTGCTGAGTAATGACCTTTATCCAAAAAGCCAGTGGGCAGTCCAGATGAAAGCTCTGAAGAGGAGATGTGATGAGGTCAGGTGTACACTTTAGAGAGGTAGCATCCAAGGACAGATGGAAGGACAGATTGGGGAGGGCTGGAGCTAGATCTGCAAAGCCTGCTGGAAGCTGTTACATGATGTAATGGTGACGCTAAGAACCACGGCCTTGGCAATGAACATGAATTTGAGCGATGGTTTCAAGAGTTATCAAGGAGATAGAATTTGCAGGGCTTGGAGGCCAACTGGATGCAGGAGTTGATGAGGGTGAAGTCAGCAAACAGGTTTCTGGATTGGGTGACAATCTGTGGAGATAATGGCAGAGAGGTGAGGTACATCAGTGTAGACCTGAACTAAGATGGTGGCAGGAAAGGTGGAGGAAAGGGGTGGGGTATATCACCACCACCACCGCCACCGCTGGGGAACTGATTAGAAGAGGGGAGTTAGAGGTGAAAGGCAATGAGGCCACATTTCTGTGACACAGACCAAGGGAAGGACTTCAAGGGGAGGATCAAATTTAGGGGAAAATGAGCTCAGATTTGAACATGTGGAGTTTGAGGTGCCTATAGGATATCGGGGTGGGGTATTTAGAGTGTGGAGCTCACTAGATCATCTACTCTGGAAATGCAAATTTGTGAGTGTTTAGGAGGTCGTGGTTGCTATTCAAGAAGGGAGGGGAGAAAAAGATCAAGGATGAAATCCCAATGTTTTTTGGTCTAGTTGGGATACAAAGAGGCCGTGAGAGAGGCTTAAGGGAGGTCAGAGAGATGGACGGAGAAACAGGAGAGAAGGGAGATACAGAAGTCATCAGGACACATGCTTCAGAATTATCCTGAAGACAGATAGTAGACCTGGTCTAGTTGGTTTTCTTGGTCTCCTGGACATTTGTGGGAAGGGGAATTTCTGGGCCTCTCTGCAGTGTGTGGAGCACTTGCCCGATCTGAAACAAGAATGTCCACAGGTGCCTTGGCTGACATTTGAAAAATAGAAACTTGAACCTTAAAGAGGCCCCTCTCGACCTTTTATCATCCTCCTCTTTGCTTCCCACAAATAAAATGAAACATGTGCCTGGGGAGCCCAGCAGGAGGCAAGGACTGGAGGTGGAGGCAGCAGATGGCTTGGGGCCCCAACTCTTTAGTGGCAGGAGTCAGCCACAGCTGCTCAGCGGGGCCTCCTGCAAGTTTAATGGGTGCGAACAATTGTCTGGGGATTTGCTGGTGGAGATTAATGAAGGAGAACACAAGCCCAGGCCCTTCACAGGGTACACAAGCTTACCTCAGACTCTGCTGGGCTGTCTGCATGCACCTGGATTTAGGTCATCTTGTTTACATGATAGTCTTATCCCTACACAATTTTATGCATCCTAGCATCATGTCACCGGAATCACCGACTGTCTTTTGGAATTGTGGGGGATAGACCCAAGACCAGACTGTGGGCTCCTCCAAATCAGAGATAGTGTGATCTTAGTTTTCCTTTGTTCTTATCCGTGTGATATTTCAGAAGAGGGCAGGGAAGTTGGGGAGGGTAGAGAGATTCAGTTCACACTGCTGAACTCAGGGAAATTTGATTCTTGCACGCAGATGAGAACCACGGACCTGAATTCTAAAAGCTACAGCATCTTTGTCTTTTCTCTTTGCTGTGTGTCAGCACCCCTGGGTCCTGCTTTCCACTTGGGGACAGTGAAGGAGATGACTTGGGTCCTCTGTCTGTGTCTCCCACAGGCCTCTCTGCAGGTCCTGGGAAACAAGAGGTACCTTGACAACTTTGCAACTGGTTGGCTTGGCTGCTTGGAGGCCGATGTCCTTTGGCCTGCCCTTCCTTGCTTTCTCTTTTTTGACTTTAGCCCAGAGTTCAGGATTCATTAGTGAGGAGCCACTTCTTTGTATCTTGCTTAGAGACGTGTGCTCACTTTTGCATGCATGCTGGTTAGGTAGATCTTTGGTTCCAAAGTATCTTCTGAATTATGGCAAGTATTTTGGTGGGACTTGCTGACCTTAGTGGGGCTTGCTCATGGTACTAAAGTATGGTTTATTAAAATATCAGGGTCATTGTGAGAGGTAGGTTAGATATAGCCCCAGGAGGCTGGATGCCAGACAGGTTACCCCAGAGCTGGGAATACTGCTGCTTCCCCTTCCTGGAAAAGTTCAGGCCATTCCCCTGCCCTCATCCCTCCTTCCTCAACCTCTCCTGCTCCAGTCCCAGTTGCTGCAGGTCCCAAGGCTTTGCTGATTGACATAATGATGGAACTAATCTTAAAGACCAATGACTCATGACATGATGGACTGGTGCTCCCTCCTTTATCCTCCCCACTCCCCCTTCTCCCTCTGGCTGACTCAACTTGTCCTAATAAGACTAATTCCGGGGTTGCCACACCAAAGCTCTTCCTCTGTTTGCCCAGAGATTGCTGGGCCTGCCTCTCTTATGGCACACATTATCACATTGTGTTCTGGTTTTGTCTTTTTTCAATTTTTCATTATTTATTTGAGTTGGAGTCTCACTGTGTTGCCCAGGCTGGAGTGCAGTGGCACACTCATGGCCATCCCAGCGTAGACCTAATGGGCTCCGGCGATCCTTCTGCCTCAGCCTTCCAAGGAGCCAGAACTACAGGTGTGTGCTACCACACCCAGCTAATTTTTTATTTATTGTAGAGAAGAGGTCTCGCCACATTGCCCGGGTTGGTCTCGAACCCACAGACTCAGGCAATCCACTCACCTTGGCGTCCCAAAGTGCTGGGATTATGGGCTGAATCACTGAGCCTGGCCTATTTTTTATTTATATTCTTTGAAACAGTGTTACTCTGTCACCCAGGCTGGAGTGCATCGGCACAATTATGGCCCACTGCAGCCTCAAAGTCCTAGGCTCAAGTAGTCCTCTTGCCTCAGCCTCTCAAGTAGTTGGGACTACAGGCATGCACCACTATGCCCAGCTAATTTTTGTAAAGACAGAATCTCACTTTGTTGCAAATTCCTTGCCTCAAGCAATCCTCCCACATTGGCTCTGAAAGTGCTGGGATTACAGATATGAACCACCACACCTGGCTGGATTTGGTTTTATTGAGGTAAAATATTCACAACATATAATTTATCATTCTAACCATTTTTTTTTTTTTTTGAGTTGGAGTCTCACTCTGTCGCCCAGACTGGAGTGCAGTGGCCGCTCCCGGCCACCGCATCCTCGACCCGCTGGGCTCCGGCAATCCTTCTGCCTCAGCCTTCCAAGTAGCTGGAACTACAGGTGCGCGCTACCACGCCCGGCTAATTTTTTGATTTATTGTAGAGATGAGGTCTCGCTTGCCCAGGCGGGTCTCGAACCCGCGGGCTCTGGCAATCCACTCACCTCAG
>CAUYQG010143335.1:0-17110 GCA_963574415.1 Tarsius wallacei | reverse complement strand
ATCATTATTAAAATGGTTGTACCATCCCTGTTCTCACCCAACTCATCATCTAGTCAGAAGGCAAAAATAAAGGAATAAATACCAGGTTCATGGACTTGTACTACTTAATTTTTTTTTTTAAGTTTTCTAGATATTCTGCAGTAAGTGTGTGCTATTTTCATCATAA
Source organism: Tarsius wallacei (assembly GCA_963574415.1). Taxonomy (NCBI): domain Eukaryota; kingdom Metazoa; phylum Chordata; class Mammalia; order Primates; family Tarsiidae; genus Tarsius; species Tarsius wallacei. The sequence goes on along the minus strand of CAUYQG010143335.1, from coordinate 16,944 downwards.
AAGGAGAAAGATCCCAATAACTGGAACATTAAAACTACCAGCCTCGGCAACGTAGCAAGACCCCATCTCTACAAAAAAAAAAAATTAAGTAGTACAAGTCCATGAACCTGGTATTTATTCCTTTATTTTTGCCTTCTGACTAGATGATGAGTTGGGTGAGAACAGGGATGGTACAACCATTTTAATAATGATAGTAATGATAATGGTGGTAATGATTATATAACCAGCCATCACCACAGAAAATTCTCTTCTAACTTGGCTCAAATGTCTGGCACATTTTAGATACTCATTAAACCTGTGAAACAATTAATGTTTAATAATAATTAATGTTTAATATTTTTGAGGATGCCCTTCCAGTCTCTTACAGAATTATATGAATTGTATTTATGTAAAAAGTATATATTTACTACTATATTATTTTTAATATTTATAATGATGATGTGTTGTAACCTTGAGTGAGCAAAAGGAAAAAGTAGTAAAAAAGATTAATATATACAAAAGATTAATTGAACTTTGTGTAAGAACTGTATAGTTTCTCCTATTCGATAGTCCCTTGGAGTGGGGCAGAAGTTGTGTTCTACATTAGTTCTTTTTTTTTTTTTTTTCTGAGTCGGGGTATCACTCTGTTGCCCAGGCTGGAGTGCAGTGGCGTGGTCATGATGATCACAGCTCACAGCAGCCTCGACCTCCTGGGCTCAGGCGATCCTTCCACCTCAGCATCTCGAGTAGCTGGGACTATAGGCATGTACCACCATGCCTAGCTAATTTTTTTTTTTTTTTTTTTAGAGACGAGGTTTCACTATATTGCCCAGGCTGGTCTCGAACTCCTGGGCTCAAGCAGTCCTCCTGCCTCAATCTCCCAAAGTGTTGGGATTACAGGTATGTGTCACAGTGTCTGGTCCTACATTAGTTCTGCATCTCCAGAGGTACAGTGTACCACTTGGTACATAGTAGGTATTCTAAAAAGGATTCAGATGAGTGAGTGAATGCTTCTAAGTTGCTTTGCATGTCAGCAAGTAGTTGTATCTGAATTTTTTCCTCTATGTGCTTTGGAAATGTGTACTGTATATCATATACCCATAGAGTCTGAGCTCCATGGTTTTGTGTAATATACCTTTCTAGCTTCATGGCTCCCCATCCTTCTCCCTGCCATGTTAACTACTCCTGGTGACTGTCCATATCCCATACTGTCACACCTCAGGCCTTTGAGTGTGCCCATGTGTTGTTTCCACATCCTTGAATTCTGTCACTGGCTTCTTCATCTGTCAAAATCCTAAGCATTTTTTAAGGCAAGTGTTGCAAACTCAGATGTCTACAGGGGCTAATCAGGTAACATATATGAGTAAAGTGGATTTGGGCGGGTGATTGTAGGAAACTGGAGAGCACTGCCTGGTCTACAAGGACCCAGCTGCTATTTAACACCAGCTAGTTGTCACCAAGTCAGAGGTGGGCCCAGTGTTGCCAGATGGTTTTACAAGAGAGAAGTTGGAAACCTATATTTTTATATGAAGTCTGATTTTTAAATGTTAGCAACTAATTTAAAAAAGTTTAAACACTGTGCAGGCAAAATAAAAACATACGTAGGCTGAATGTGGTATTCAGATTCCCAATTTGTAACCACAACTCTAGGCTCAGGCACTTTGTTCATGAATTATATTGCTTGATTCTTTCTGTTCTTTTAGCATTTTTAGTGCTGTGTCCAGTCTACCTTAGTTGTTAATATGTTTCTTTTCTAATACATTAGAAACATTTTGATGGCCTAGATTGGATTTAATTCTGCATTTAGTAATATCAGTATTAAAAATGTGTTTATACATACCTAAGTCATGTGTGTGTTGTGTGTGTATGCATGTATGTACATTGTATGTGTGTATATCATAGATATGTATGAGGAGAGACCCAAAAAAATGGTATTATCTTTTTGGAGGGCAGGCCCTGTACAGTATAGGCTTCTCCTGCTAGGTAAGTGTTCTAGGAACCCATCGGCATCAGTCTACCAGCTAGCATTGTTGGGAGAGACTGTGTTTGGCTTCAGTGAATTTTTTCCTAGGAGATTCTTTCAGTGCATTTGCCCATTTCATGATGGGTGATTTACGAGCATACCTGCCCACACTGTACTGTGTTCAGCAATTTTTGACCGAAAACAGCAAGACCTGTGTACCCCACTCTCCCTATTCACCTGATCTCACCCCAGTGACCTTTTTTTTTGTTGTTTCCCTGGATTGAAACAAAAGTCCTCAAAGGGAAACATTTTGCTGATGTGACAGAGATGAAGCAAAAAATGGCAGCAACACTAAAAGGCATCAAAATTGGCAAGTTCGAAAACTGTTTTGAGTAGTAGAAAAAGTGTCTTGATAGGTGTATTGCATCAAATGGAGAGTACTTTGACGATGACTGAAGTTTAAGCCCGTAAGAATAAATACACAATTTTTTATAAATACCTTTTTTGGGGATTCCCACCATATGTATGAGATTGTATCTTGACTTTAAGCTGCCAAAGAGCTCTATTTCTGGAAGGAGTTGAACTGGATAATGTTGGTATTCAAAAGTTGGTCAGATAGAAGTCCTATCTGATGGCTTCAGTTTCATAATGTCTCTGGAAAAATGGAGGTAGGAAAGATGAACAACTAATGAGTTTTTTAAGGACAATCAATAAAAGGAAAAAAAATCTATAAATCAGACCTCAGAGAAATTAAAAACTTGTTCTATGGAAGACAGTTATAAGATAAGCTACAGACTGGGTTAAGATATTTGTAAACCACATATTCCATTGAGGATTTAGAATATATAAAGAGCTAATTCCATAGACGATTTAGAATATATAAGGAGCTCACAAAACTCAACAGTTTAAAAAAAAAATCTCATTACAAAATGGGCAAGAGACGCAAAGATATTTCACTAGAGTGTATACAAATGGCAAATAAATAGATGAAAAGATGTTCAACCTCATTAGCTATTAGAGAAATGCAACTTTAAAGCCACAGTGAGATAACACACAACTATCAGAATGGCCCCCCGCCCAAAATAGTGACAACACCAAATGCTGGTGAGAATGCAGAGAAACTTGATTACTCATTCATTGCTGGTGGGAATGTAAAATGGGGTAGCTACTCTGAAAAATAGTATGGCAGTTTCTCATAAAACTAAAGAAGCACTTATCATGTGACCCAGCGATTTTACTCTTGGCCATTTATCCCAGAGAAATGAAAGTTTGTTCCCACAAAAACTTGTACATGTACTTTTTTTTTTTTTTTCATCAGAGTCTCACTCCGTCTCACTCCATCGCCTAGGCTGGAGTGCAGTGGCACACTCACGGCCACCCCAGCGTTGACCTGGGCTCTGGCGATCCTTCCGCCTCAGCCTTCCAAGTAGGTGGAACTATAGGCAAGCTCTACCACGTCCGGCTAATTTTTGATTTATTGTAGAGACAAGGTCTCACCAAGTTACCCAGGCTGGTCTCGAACCCACAGGCTCAGGCAATCCATTCGCCTCAGCCTCCCAAAGTGCTGGGATTACAGGCTGAGCCACCAAGCCCAGCCTATACATTAACTTTAATAGCCATCTTATTCATAATAGTCCCAAACTGGAAACAGCTCATGTATACTTCTATGGGTAGATAGATAAACAAATTATGATACATCCATATCATGAAGTATTATTCAGAAATAAATAGGAACTACTGATACAAATGGATCTTGAGGAACTTATGCTGAGTGAGAACAGTCAATCTCAAAGGGTAGCATGCTGTGTAATTTCATTTATATAACATCTTGAATGGACAAAATTAGAGATGGAGAACATCTCTCCATGAAAGGTCATTAGTTGCTTTGAATTGGAAGGAGCGGGAAGTGGCTATGGCTAAAAAAGGATAGTACAAGGGATTCTTTGAATTGTGTATTTTTATTGTGGTGATGGTCACAAGAATCTACATGTGATAAAATTTTTGAGCGCTAAATACACAAATAAGTGCATGTCGGATTGATGAAATCTGAATAAGGTCAGTGGGTTACGTCAATGTCAGCTTCCTGGTTGTGAGACTATACTGCAAGCGTGCAAGTGGTTACCATTGGGGGAAACTGGTAAAGGTGTGTGGAATCTCTGTACTATTCCCCTTACACTTGTGTGTGAATCTATAATAATCTCAAACTAAGAAGTTTAAACAATAATTTATACCCCAAAAGCTTATATAAATACGTTTTTTTCTTGGGCTCTTATTTTGCCAGGTGATGTTATAATCATGTCAGATAAAGATGATACTGAGACTCCAGTGCTAACTGAAACAACCCCCATCCTTGAAGATGAAAACTGTGAACCAGCCAAGAATTCTGAGTCTGTTGACCAAAGTGCCAAGCCAGAGAGTAAATCAGAACCTGTAGCTCCCACTCGGAAAAGACCAGAGGCCAAGTCTTCCAGTGACCTTGAGACTACAGAGGTTCTTCCTGCTCAGGTATCACAGGCTGCAGGCAAAATAGAGTATTAAAATATCAGCATTAAAAAGTTGGGGTTAAAAGGAATTTGGAGTCAGTACCTGTTTAGGATTGTACTTATTTTGTTCTTTTACAACCTTAAAATACAATTTTATAAATATATTTGTGAACGGTTGCCTTGCTATGTGATGCTTACATGCTGATAATGTATATCTGTCAGTCAAGCAATGTATTTGTTTAGCCAAATAGTATGTATTTGTTCACTCATACTTTTGGCTAATAGTTGGATACCTTGTCTTTACATTCTGATTCTCCTCTAATTTTTCCATTTTTCCTTGCCTTTTGTTTTTCTGTCTTCTGGGAAATTAGGAGACTGTTTCTCAAGAAGCACCCCAGACAGGATGGGGCTATTGGGGCAGTTGGGGCAAGTCCTTACTCTCCTCAGCCTCAGCTACGGTAGCCACAGTAGGTAAGCTCATCAGTAATCTGGTTATTTTTTGTGTGCATTTTGCTTCAGATGTGTGTTACAAATGACTTTGTTAATTCTTCTTCCTCCTATGTTTATTCAAAGGCTTTATGGCCTGAGGATGCATTAGTAATGATGGGCTGATGGGTATTGCCATTAGAGTTGGCAGCATTTCCTCATTAGAAGGGTGAAGTCTAGGAATTGTTACTGTAAATTCACTCCTTGGTTATGATGAATCAGTTTTATTTTTTTGTAAGGAGGTAGTCCTAAGGGTTATTTACATATTGTCAAAATAACAAGTCTTGTGGCTGGCTGCAAATGCTTTTGAAAATCTGAAGTTTTGATTTTTGGTTTGTTTCTTCAGTTTTGGTGACTAATAGCAAAAAATGTTATCATTTTTCTCATTAGGACAAGGTATTTCAAATGTCATTGAGAAGGCAGAGACTTCCCTTGGAATCCCTAGTCCCAGTGAAATTTCAAGTGATGTCAAGTATGCAACAGGTCAGTACATGGAAATATAAACACCTAGGATTATGGATGAAAATGGAACAGTTAAACTCATTTTCCGGTGGATATCTGTTGAACATCTGAAACTTAGGGTATCATGGGACTGTGGTAGGAAAGAGGATTTATCTCAAATGACTGTTATAAACATGAAACAAATAAGACCATGAATATAGAATGTAAAAATTGCTTAGCATTTTGCTTGGTATAATTGAGTAAGAGGCCAATAAGAGCTGAATTTAAATCTATCATGGCACAAGCAAAATATTTTAACGTGTTAGCGTTGGGGTATATTTTTTTGTATTCAGATTTTTATGAAGGTGAAGTTTAATTCTGGAGCCTTGCTTTGATCAAACAGAAATCTACTCTCACTTCAGCCATAAAGGATAGAATTATAACCAGATATCAAGAGGACCTGGGACCAGAAAATAGTCAGCTTTTTTCCCATCTTTCAGGGGCTTTATTGTTTTTCACTCTTGCTTTTTTCTGCTTATCTGTATTTTTTTTCCTCAAAGCTGAATGACTTTCTCTGCATATCTTTCCCAGCTGTAACTTTATATTGAATCCTGGCATAAGTGCCCATTGGAGACCAACCGATTTGGGTCACATGTCCATACGTCAGTTATGGCCAAGAGACAAGATCACATTATATAAGCATGACTGTAAAGGACTATATATGTGAATGAAAGGCACCGTTCTTAATGATGCCTGCCTCAGTCAGACTACTGTGGTTGCAAGTAACAATATGTGACTAAAAGCGAATTTAATTTTCTCACTTAAGACTCCAGAAGTAGGCTGTTTCAGAGTTAGTTTAGTGACTCAGTGATGTCAGCGTTCTTGGTTGGCTTCTCTACCATTTTCTTTGTTGTTTTCTTTATGGCTGCCAGGTAATACTACAACTTCAAGTGTGAAACTACTGTGCTGAAAATTAGGAATTAAGTAAATGGGAAGTGTCATTGCCCTCTTGCATCTTTCTTTAAAGAGAAAAGTTTTTCCATCTAGATCAGGGTCTTATAGTTAGGATGTAGTGGCAAGAGATGCTGAGAGAGTGAGTTTTGGGCATTATCGGAAACCTTCAGGTCAGGAAGTGGGTTTAGCAGGCAAGGAAAAATATGCTGTTGAATATATAAATAGCATCTTTATAACACCTGAAAGATGTCTACCACACAGGGCCAAGTTTTACAAAGGGCATTGCAAAAACTAGAGTGAATCCTGAAAATGTGCGCTAGATAGTGAAATATCTAGGATTAAAATCTTATAAGAGAAAGTTGATGGATATTGAATCTGGAAATCTGGGGAAGGGAGATTGGAGAATATGCTGATTCTTTTCATAACTCTGAAGACTAGCGTGAAGAAGAGGACTTTATTATTTGTGGCTCATAGGGAGAGGACTAGTGCCACTTGGTGAAAGTTATATGGACTTAGATTTCTTTTAAATTTTATTTAGAGCTGTAGTGTACAAGTAAGGATTTACTACATAAGTAAGTTGTATGCAGGTGAAGTTTGGACTTCTAGCAGGCCCTCTATCCCCCTGATAGTGGATCTGCTACCCAATGTGTTGCCACGCTCCCTCTGCCCCCAAATCCCTTCTTCCCTCCCTCCCCTCTACCGGCAATTGGACTTAGATTTTAATAAAGAGTTTAACAGTGAAAATTTTTCAAAATTAGATAATATGCCCCTCCCATCTAACCCAGAGGAGGGGGGTTAATTTCTCTCCCAAGGATGTGTCTTGGCAGATGTGTCTTGTAGCTGAGATGTATCTTTTCAGAAGTTTGGGATAAGCAGAAGCCACTGATGGAAGTCATTCAACCACCTTTTCGGGATTTTTTTTGTCCTCCTTTAAAGTGTGTTGTTAGCCAGGTGTGGTGGCTCATGCCTGTAATCCCAGCACTTTGGAAAATCAAGGTGAGAGAATTGCTTGAGCCCAGGAGTTTGAGACCAGCCTGGGCAATATGGTAAAACCTTGTCTCTACAAAAAATGAAAAAAATTAGCCAGGTGTGGTTTGTGCCTGTAGTCCCAGCTACTTGAGAGGCTGAGGTGGGAGGATCGCCGGAGCCTAAGAGGTCAAGACAGTAGTGAGCCATGAGCATGCCACTGCACTTCAACCTGGGTGACAGAATGAGACCTCAACTTAAAATAAAGGGTGTTGTCTTCTGCCCTCCTTCTGTGGGCAGGCAGTAAAGGTATATGTGACTTAGACTGATCCTTTTAAGGCTAGTTTTTAAACTTGTTAAGGTGAATCTAGAGTAGCCTTTACTCTAAGTACTAGTTTATCTGTGCTACTAAGTCCTGATTCTTGAGGGCGCTACCTAATTTCCAGGTGTTTAATCAAGCTCTCTACTTTGGTTGGTTGGAGTCAAATCTCTCTCAGCTTTGTATGAGCTCTGGGGATTGTTCCATGGTAGTTTTTTGCTTAGACTTGTGGAGTCCCCTGGTACCTGTGCAGTGTAGTATTTTTTTTTTTTTTTTAGTTGGAGTCTCCATCGCCCAGGCTGGAGTGTAGAGGCATGCTCACGGCCACCCCAGTGTCGACCTGCTGGGCTCCAGCGTTCCTTTCACCTCAGCCTTCCAAGTAGCTGGAACTATAGGCACTTGCTACCACGCCTGGCTAATTTTTAAAAAAAATTTATTGTAGAGATGAGGTCTCACCAAATTGCCCAGGCTGGTCTCAAAGCAGTGTAGTATTTAGGCAAAGACATAAGGGCACACCTATATAGGTTCTAGAACTCTTTACCTCTTTACTCTCTCCAGTTTTCTGACCTGCAGGTTCCTACTGCTTCAGCCTCCTGGACTCCAGGCACTGTTTCTTCCACTCATTGTGATTGCCATGCTCTGCTTGGGTTTCCCCTCCCTGTATCATGGTCTAGAAGGGCCCTCTAGACAGAAAATCCTGCCAATATAGGGCTCATTTTGTTTATCTTCTTGTGTGGATTAAAGTTTTGTACTGTCTGTTGTCCTGTGTCTGAAAACAGTTTTTTCCCGAACCCGTGGGCTCATGCAATCTACTTGCCTCGGCTTTCCAAAGTGCTGATTACAGGCTGAGCTACCCAGCCCGGCCAACAGTTTTTTCTTGAAGTTGCTGTGGTAGGAGGGCAAATTGAACACCAGTTAATCCATCATGCCTGAAAGTGGTCATCTTCTCTATGATAGAGTTTTTGATATAGTTAGATTATTTGGTATAATAGTTGTTCTGTGAGAGATTTTTCAGGTTAATAGGAGAGATTATTTTTTGAAACATACCCATCTTTGTAATATATGTCTGTTTGATTTCTATTAATAAGTATAATTTTCTAGGATAAAATTTAAAGTAGACTGGATTTTTAAAAATTGAGTTGAATTAGAATTTATATCCAGTAAAATTTACCCTTCTTAGGTATACAGTTTTATATGTTTGACAAATATGTGCAGTTCTATTTATACTGTATAACCATAGTACATTGGGATTATACAGATACAGGAAAATATTTCCGATACCTATATGGGCAATTGAGAGATAAGAATATTTTCTTTTTTTTTTTTTGAGTTGAAGTCTTACTCTGTCTCCCAGGCTGGAGTGCAGTGGCATGCTCACGGTCACCGCAGCCTCGACCTGCTGGACTCAGGTGATCCTTCCACCTTAGTCTTTCAAGTAGCTGGAACTACAGGCGCATGCTACCACGCCTGATCTATTTTTTGATTTATTGTAGAGACGAGGTCTCACCAAGTTGCCCAGGCTGGTCTTGAACCCCTGGGCTCAGGCAGTCCTACCCCCTTGGCCTCGCAAAGTGCTGGGATTATATTATAGACTTGAGCCATCACACCCGGCAAGAATATTTTTGTTACCCCCAAAAAGTTCCCTCATGCTCCTTTGTAGTAACCCCATTCCACCTACTCTCAGCGTTTGACAATCACTGATCTGTATTTGACCCTGGAGTTTTACCTTGTCCAGAAAGATCTTACAACTGGAATTATACAATATATAATCTGTTGCATACATAAGTAGTTTGTTCAAGGGACTGGATTTTATTTTTGAAATGAAAATGAAAAAAAGCTGCCTGCCTTACCTTTCATTAAAAAATAAGCAAATAATACGGCAAGGACAGGGATTTATGTGTAAAAAGCAGCATCTAATTTTTAAAAGTTCACAAAGATGCTAATAAAGTAAAACACTTAATGGACTTTCCCGTCATGTTTACACATCTCTCTCTTATAGGAGAAACAGATGTCAAAGGGAATGAAAACTCCTCCATAGCCACTGGGCCATTTGGTGTGTTCTCAACCATCTCTACTGCTGTTCAGAGCACAGTGAGTAAAAAGTGCACGTTGGCCTGTTCCCTTCCATTATTGTAATGGGTTTTCTCATCTTTCTTCTTTTCTTTGAAAAGCTATGGGGACTGATTACTCTTAAAGGCGTTCAAATCACTGAAGATCAATCACTTTGATCTTAGGAGTAGAGTGAGAGCTACTTGAAAACTTTCTTTAAAGGCATAAGGAAGGGAGTAGGGGATGAAGAGTTATAGAGATGGAATGTGCATAATCTGTGGAATGGGAATTCTGGTTTGCTGGCCATAGAAAACAGCTCTGCTTTACAATAATTGCATCTCTTAGGCAAAGGGAAAATGTGTTCTTTATGACAAATACTTGTAAAACTATATATGATTTGAAACATTACATAGGAAGCTTAATATCTTTCCTACGTAAAGATAGGTAACTAGTACTTATTTTAACATTTTACTGAAGTATAACATACATACAGAAAATTAAACCGTTTAAGTTTTCAGTTTGCATTTTCACAGTGTGAACCTACTTAGACTAAGAAACAACATTACAGTGCATCAACTGCTCCCCACCTGTTTCTTCTCTCAGTCTTCTGAGCCTCCTCCCCTCCCTCACCAAGATAACCACAATCCTGACTTCTACCATCACAGGTTAATTTTGCCTGCTTTTAAGCTTTATATAAATGGAATCATACTTTTTTATATCTGGCTTCTTTCACACAACATTATGTTTTACAGTTTATTCAAGGTTCAGTTTGTGTGGTGGGTTTCATTGTGAGACTTTGTCACATTTTAATTATTCATTCCACAGTTGGTGAGTATTGGGGTAGTTTCCAGTTTATGGATATTACAAATAGCACTCTTATGAACATTTTTGTACCTGTCTTCTAATGAACCTCTGTACACATTTCTGTTGGGTGTGTAACCATGAATGGAATTACTGGATTATATAGCTGTAGTAGATATTGACAAACAGCTTTCCAAAGTGGTTACTAACAATTTATATTCCCACAAGCAGCATATGATTTAGTTGCTTTATATTCTTGTCAGTGCTTGTGATTTTTAACCACTGCTTTTATGTAATTAGAAACATGCAAATATGTTTTCTCAATATTATAATGAGGTTGCATGTGTTTTCTAGGGAAAGAGCGTTATCAGTGGGGGTTTGGATGCGCTCGAATTCATTGGAAAAAAGACAATGGATGTAATAGCAGAAGGGGATCCTGGATTCAAAAGAACTAAGGGTCTGATGAACAGGAATTCCACATTGTCTCAGGTACTCTTTGTCTTATCTGTTTACTTCCTGTTTCTCTTTTGATCTGTAATTTTGCCTGTGTTTACTTGGGATCTTGTTAGTGTTTCCTTTTGAATAATTTTAATGATTTTTAAATTATGGATTTTTTGCAGGGGAGGTGTTGGTGAGAGCTCTAAGGCTTAGAAAATGCTCACTTCTCTTTTTTATCCTCTTTCCTTTCTGCAGTAGCCTCTTGTCAGTAGAGTGCAAAATGCTAAACCCTGTCAGAGTTGTTTATTAATGTTTAAACCACTGCTAGAGAAACACCTGGTTTCTTTGGTGTTATTTACACTGTCTAAGATCAAATTGTGTTTGACTATTTTTTTCTTGCAACTCCTGAGCCTATCAGATTTGAATTGCAGTGCCAAGAATGAAAGGACAATCATCTGTTCTGTAACCTGCTTCTGCTTTGCTTCCTTCAACTCTCAAAACTCACCCTTGAGCTCTCATTATTTGCTGTAGTGTAATGCCTCCATTTTTTTTTAGGTTTTACGAGAGGCAAAGGAGAAAGAAGAGCTGTGGACCTCCAGTGAAGTTACCATGGAAACAGACAAGAAAACTCATTATGGGCTACTCTTTGATGAATTCCAAGGCCTTTCACATCTAGAAGCTCTGGAGATGCTTTCCCGAGAAAGTGAAATAAAGGTAATTCTAAACCAAAATCTCAACTGGAAAAAGTCTTCAAAAAAAAAAAAAAGAATGCTGCACAGTTTATTTTCTCATTGTACAGTAGGGAGATGAAATGCATTTCAGATGGAGACTTGAGACTCTTTGGAAATACTCTCTAAAACAAACACAAAACTAGTGCTTGATTGAACTAATTGCTAGAAATAGAATAACACGTGTTATTTCTTTAATTTAAACAAAAAGAAGAAGTCTTAATAGCACGTCTGTTATTTTTCCTTCACTTTTTTCTTCTTTTTTTTAAAGTTTCTTTGGTTTAAGGTGCCAAGGAACGTGTTGACTTAAACTACCAACTTGTGTACAGTTACCTGCTAGTTTTTAATTGATTTAAGATTATTTCACTTTATTCCCAATTTCTAAGCTGTGAAGTACTAATAATTTCCAGACATTTCTAGCTTGTATTATTTTTGGAAGTACAAATTGTCTCTAGCTTTCTGTAATAATCAGCCTCTTGTGTTAAGGTTCTTAAGGAATATCTCATGTTCACTGGTGAGCTCATAGTTTTGTTTTTTGTTTGTTTGTTTGTTTTTTTGTTTTTGTTTTTTTTTTGAGTTGGAGTCTCACTCTGTCGCCCAGACTGGAGTGCAGTGACCGCTCCCGGCCACCGCAGCCTCGACCTGCTGGGCTCCGGCAATCCTTCCGCCTCAGCCTTCCAAGTAGCTGGAACTACAGGCGCGCGCTACCACACCCAGCTAATTTTTTTGATTTATTGTAGAGATGAGGTCTCACTTGCCCAGGCGGGTCTCGAACCCGCGGGCTCGGGCAATCCACTCACCTCAGCCTCCCAAAGGCGCGGGATTACAGGCTGAGCCACCGAGCCCGGCTGAGCTCATAGTTTTGATTTCAAGTTGAACTATAGTCTGTATTTGAGAATGTTTTTCTTTCATACTCCCATATTTTTCATTATTACCCATTCAGATGAAATCTATCCTTAATTCTCTGAGTGGAGAAGAATTAGAGACGCTAAAACTTGAATTAGAGCAACTCAGAGAAGCATTTTCCCTGGAAGAATTTTGTGAAGAAGAAGAAGAAGAGAAAAAAGGTAATATAAAAATGTAGAATCTGAGAGGAGAAAATGCAGTGTGTTTGCGCAGTACCCTTTAAATAAATCATTTGCTCTCTAATTACACTAGCCTCATTTTACCTCTTGCAGTGAGAGTTTTTTTGTTTTGTTTTGTTTTGTTTTGTTTTTTTTTGCAGAATTCTCTGCAGCCTTGCTCCTGACTAGACACTGATGGGGATAGTTGGCCTTATGTCCATGTCTCCTCACCGCCTCCCAGCCAAACTCTTTTTTGGCTTCTCCAAGTCTAATTTTGCAATTCACATCTCTCCCCTTGTTTGCATTTTCAGAGCTGCTCTTGTCAGATTCTTGTCTCTGTTTGGCCGCTCGTTGGCCCAATAAGCTTTTGTATCCCTAAATACTTTCCCTATGCCTATCTGACTCCTCTTGAATTGAGGCATACAGGGTGACAGTTAACCAAAATGTAGGTGATAGTTTGTCTTTTTCATTTTTAAAGTTCCTGTATTTCATATGTTAATATCTGCATTCCTCAGAAAATGTAAATGTAGAAACTACTTATTTTTGCAAAATTATCAGGAAATGAAGTATTTTGCAAAAAGTATAATTTCTGGGCAACTGAATCTTAAGTTCTAAGAGTTGTTTTATTTTAACATTTTAGCTGGAAATATTTCTAAGATGTTTAATAACTGACTTTTTAAAGAGACGTAGAATCTAATGAACACAGTTTTGCCTTTTCTTGATGAAACAATTAGTTATAAACGTTAAAAGTGAATAGAAAAATGTTCTCAGGTTTCATCAAGACCTATAGGGCTAGTAACCCATGTGGTAGATGAAACCAGTGGTTGACAAAGTGTGTTTGCAGATTCTTGAGTCCTCAAGATCCTTTCAGGGAGTCCATGAGTCAAAATTCTGCATAATAATACCAAATGTTATTACACTAAAAATTTTTTTTAAGTATTATTATTTTACTATTTTGACATTTGTTCTGATGGTTGATAGCAATGGTGGGTAAAATTACTGGTGCCTTAACATGGATCAAGATAGTAGCACCAAACTGTACTAGTGTTGTTTTTTCATGGCCATGAGTTTGTAGTAAAGAAAAAAATATCAATTTTGTTTAACCCTGTCCTTGTTGAAGCGGTAAAAGTTATTCATTTTATTACATCTGGACCTTTGAATATACCTCTTTTTAATATTCTCTGTAGTGTCTATTGAGGTATGGTGGTTGCCTCAAGGAAAAACACTTGTATTATTTGAGTTATGAACTGAACTGCTTGCTTTTTTAATGGAACTCCATTTTCACTTAAAAGGCTAATAATCATACAGACTGTAGAATTGGATATTTGGTGCACATTTTCTTGAAAATGAAATGAAGTGAGCCTTTACTTCAAGGAAAGCAACTAAACACATTTTCTTGAAAATGAATGAAATGAGCCTTTACTTCAGGGAAAGCAATTAAATGTATTTGTGATTCATGATGAAAATTTAAAGTAAGTGAGGGCTAAACTTTTGTAAATCATTTGCTGCTGTGGTGAATTTGACAGCTGTCCAGTGATTATAGACTCTTCTGATGAAATCAGAACCAGTATTTTCCAAATGACTAATATGTATGATCAAATCATTATGGGTAAAAGATAGACTAATAGGTTTTAACTTAGTGTAACTGAGTACAAAATTTTATGATACGGTTTCAAGTTTATTGCAATAAAATTCATTGCAGCTAATGTTTAAATGACAACATGTTGAGTTTTGGTATAGTATTAAAGAATATCCACAATTATCTGAAAAGGCTATTGAAATTCTTCTTCCCTTCCCAATACTTATCTTTGTCAGGTTGGTACTTAAAGCAACGTATCATAATAGACTGAATATAAAAGTAGATAAGAGAATTTAGCTGTCTTTTATTAAACTAGACATTAAAGAGATTTTAACAGTGATGTAAAATGATGGCACTGTTCTCACTAAAATTTTTCTCTTTTGGAAAAATGATTAAAAATTACTTATTAGCATAAATAATTGAAAATAAGTAGTGAATTTTTTAATGAATTAATAAATACTTTAAATATTTGTTTTAATTTTTAATGTAAGAATATTTAATATAAATTTAAAAATATAAATGTTAGATAGATAATAACTTACATTAAAAAACTTCTTTGAGGTTCTCAAAAAGTTTTAAGAGTAAAAGAGGTCCTGAGACTAAAGTTTTTTAAGAATTGCCGGATTTAATTTTCCTACACTGTAATATTTTTCCAGATGTCTCTGATTGCTTTTTAGAATGTTATATCTTTATTTCCTTCTGTTTACTTATCTGTCTTTTATTTCACTGTCAGCTTGCTTCCAATATCCACTTCCCATTTTGTTTTCTATTTCTAATCTGCTGTGGGTGGAAAACCAGATAACTAGTGTTATTTGAGTTGTCTGTTAAAAGCAAAGAGCTCTGAGTGAGGGTCTTAGGCTTTCCTGTGAGAGAAGATTGTAAAGTTGAATGTGGATTTGCACAAACAGGGACTTTTTCTTTTTTGTTTCCATTGGTGTTCTGCATTGTGTCCTAAGAAGTCAAATTGGCTGGCTATATAACATCTCTCTAAATCACATCCTATTCTATCTGCAGGTAATGGTCCTGATTAGAAAACAGTTCTTGAATATAGTTTTTTAAAGCTGTCCTGAGGTATTGAGAAGGTGGTATAGCATGGTGAATAAAAAGGATGAGTTTGGAGTTAAACTTGGGTTCAAAAGCTGTGTAACCTTGGGAAGTTACTCAACTCTGAGCATCTGTTTCCTCTGTAAGAAGAGTGTGCTAATTCCTCTCAGTTTGTTACAGGAACCAAACTAAATACTATATTTAATATGTGTCACATAGTAAGCACTCAACAAATGGTGGCTATTATTATTATTTTCATTATTAGAAAGGAATAAATAAATAGATAAAAATCTGCCTTTACAAGTCTCACTTAGCAGGACAAAGACAAATTAATTGTAGTTTTCTTAAGTTGCCCCATTGTTCATAACCAAGCCCTGATATGACAATCTCCAGTTATTTATAAACTTAAATTACTTGTACATGGTGCCATTAACAGTATTAGCTCAACATCTAGCTTTGCTTAGTAATCAGAAATCCCAATCTTTAAATACCATTTGAAGGACTCTAAGGAGTTTTCTGAACAGATTTGTGTCTATGTTCATTTTTTCTACTTATTCACCAGAGATCAGAACTCTGAACAGATAGCACTGGATTCCCTCCATTCCTCGCCCTGCCCTAGCCCTCCTCAGTAGTTTTGGTTGAGAATGCCACAGTGACCTTAGTATTTAATCATCTCAGTGAAGCTGTTAAAAAAAAAATGGAGTAGCTGGGAGAGGAAACCCACAAAACCTAGTTTTGCTGGTGTTGGTCATCTTCATTTTACGTCAGCATCCTGAGCCCTTGCCCCTCTGACTTGGGCCCCTGATCTTCTGCTGCGGGAGTCTTCCTGCTTGGGGAGATTCCAACCCCCTCAAGAGTCCTTCCCAATCACCAGCCCTGACTCTTCTACATCCTTATATACTTGTGTTCTCATGCAACAATACTTTTTATGCTCAGTTCTGTGGAGAGTATATGACAGTGATCTCCAAACGTTTTTAACTCACAGTCCTTAGCAGTAAAAGTGTTTTGAGTACTCAGACTTAATATATGGATATTTGAATGTTTATAAGTCATATACATGTACTATCATAATAACATATTATTTATATTCTAATATATACTCTAAAATAGAATTGTTTATAGAATGAGATAAATCTCTATAAATAATAAGGCTGTTATTTTTTTCCTGCACTCCATTGTATAATTTCGTGATTCCCTGTGGGTATATGCATACCAGTATGAATTCAAATCATGTACCCAAATTAATTTAGAACTTATTTGGGAAGACAAAATGTCTACCTAAGAGTCAAGTTTTAGATTTTAGATAGTAAGATATCACTAGGAGTTGTTTAGATGAGTTATGTAGTTCAGAATTGTATTGTTAGTGAGATCAGCTTTTCTGAAAGCATATTGGTTTTTTTTTTTTTTTGAGTTGGAATCTCACTCTGTCGCTCAGACTGGAGTGCAGTGGCCGCTCCCGGCGATCCTTCCGCCTCAGCCTTCCGAGTAGCCGGAATTACAGGCGCGCACTACCATACCCAGCTAATTTTTTATTTATTGTAGAGATGAGGTCTCACCAAGTTGCCCAGGCGGGTCTCGAACCCGCGGGCTCAGGCAATCCACTCACCTCAGCCTCCCAAGGCGCGGGATTACAGACTGAGCCACCGAGCC
>CAUYQG010143331.1:0-20666 GCA_963574415.1 Tarsius wallacei | reverse complement strand
CCAAGTAGCTGGAACTACAGGCGCGCGCTACCACACCCGGTTAATTTTTTTATTTATTGTAGAGATGAGGTCTCGCCAAGTTGCCCAGGCGGGTCTCGAACCCGCGGGTTCAGGCAATCCACTCACCTCAGCCTCCCAAGGAGTGGGATTACAGGCTGAGCCACTGAACCTGGCCGCTTTTTCTTTTTCTTTCTCTCTCTTTTTTTGAGTTGGGATCTCACTCTGTTGTCCACCCTAGAGTGCAGTGGCACAATCACAGCTCACCGCAGCCTTGACCTCCTGGACTCAGGCAGTCCTTCTGCTTCAGCTTCCCGTGGAGCTGGGACTACAGGCACGCATCACCATGCCTGACTTTTTAAATTTTTGTTTTTAGAGACACAGTCTTGCGGTGTTGCCAAGTTGTCCAGGCTGATCTCAAGCTCCTGGACTCAAGCTATCCTGCCTCAGCCTCCCAAAGTGCTGGAATTACAGGAGTGAGCCACCACATCCGGTGGCCTCAAAGTGATGTTTTCGTAACAGATCTTATCAGTCCTTGACCTGAAATCCTCCTCTCTCTCACCCTTGGAGTCCCCTGCACACCCTGTCCTGTCCCTCAGCCTGCCACTGCTCCCTCCCATCCAGTCACACTGATGGGCTGTTCTTCAGCCACGCACCCCTGGGAAGCCTCTCCTGTCCTGAAGGTTGCTCTGCCCTCTGCTCCTGCACCTCATTCTAGTGTTTTGTTTTGTTTTCAGTTGGAGTCTCACTCTGTTGCCCAGGGTGGAATGCAGAGGCATGCTCAAGGCCACCACAGCCTCGACCTCATGGGCTCAGGTGATCCTTCTGCCTCAGCATTCCAAGTAGCTGGAAACACAGGCGTGTGCCACCACTCCCAGCTAATTTTTTTATTGATTGTAGAGATGACGTCTCGCCAAGTTGCCCAGGCTGGTCTTGAACTCCTGGACTCAGGCAATCCTCTCACCTCAGCCTCCCAAAGTGCTGGATTATAGGTGTGAGCCACCACGGCTGGCTCGCATTCTTTTTTTTTTTTTTTTTTGAGTTGGAGTCTCACTCCAACACCCAGGCTGGAGTACAGTGGCACACTCATGGCCACCCCAGCAGGTCTGACACACTCATGGCCACCGCCAGCGTTGACCTGCTGGGTTCCAGCGATACTTCCACCTCAGCCTTCCGAGTAGCCAGAACTACAGGCATGTGCTACCATGGTTTTGATTTTTGTATGTTTTTTTTTAGTAGGAGTCTCACTCTGCCACCCAGGCTAGAGGGAAGTGGCACACTCAGGCCACTGCAGCTCAACCTGCTGGGCTCAGGCAATCCTTCCACCTCAGCCTTCCGAGTAGCCAGAACTACAGGAATGCACCACCACCTGGTTAATTTTTTTTCTTGATTTATTGTAGAGACGAGGTCTCTCCAAGTTGCCCAGGCTGGTCTCGAACCCGCAAGCTCAAGCAATCCTCTCGCCTCGGCCTCCCAAAGTGCTGGGATTGCAGGCTGAGCCACCAAGCCTGGCTGTTGGCTCACATTCTAGTGAAGGCTCTAAACTCTCTTTCTAAAGTGATACATCTGTGTTATGTATAATTTACCACATTTTTTTTTTAGTTGCGGTCTCACTCTGTCACCCAGGCTGAAGTGCAGTGGAACGACCATGGCTCACTGCAGCCTCCACCTCCTGGGCTCAGGAGATCCTCCTGCTTTAGCCTCCTGAGTAGCTGGGACTACAGGTGCACACCACCATGCCTAGCTAATTTTTAAAAAAATTTGAGTCTCACTCTTTCGCCCAGGATGGAGTGCAGTGGCACAGTCATGGCCACCTCAGCGTCGACCTGCTAGACTTCAGTGATCCTTCTGTTTCAGCCTTCCCAGTAGCCAGAACTATAGGCACGGGTTAACAAACCCGGCTAATTTTTTTATTTATTGTAGAGATGGGGTCTCGCCAAGTTGCCCAGGCTGGTCTCGAACCCACAGACTCAGGCAATCTACTCGCCTTGGCCTCCCAAAATGCTGGGATTATAGGCTGAGCCACCGAGCCCAGCCACCCAGCTAATTTTTTTTTGAGTTGGAGTCTCACTCTGTCGCCCAGGCTGGAGTGCAGTAGCATGCTCACGACCACCCCAGTGTTGACCTGCTGGGCTCTGGCGATCTTTCTGCCTCAGCCTTCCAAGTAGCCAGAACTACAGGCGTGTGCTACCATGCCCAGCTAATTTTTTGATTTATTGTAGAAACGAGGTCTTACCACGTTGCCCAGGCTGGTCTCGAACCCACAGACTCAGGCAATCTACTCGCCTTGGCCTCCCAAAGTGCTGGGATTACAGGCTGAGCCACCGAGCCTGGCCATTGGATGATTTTTGAGATGTGTAGTTGGATCCGGTTTGCTAGAACCTTGTTGAGGATTTTAGCATCTATGTTCATCAAGGATATTGGCCTGTAGTTTTCTTTATTGGGTCTTTACCAGGTTTGGGTAGCAATGTGATATTAGCTTCATAAAATGATTTGGGGAGAGCTCCACCTTTCTCGATTTCCTGGAATACTTTCAATGGGATTGGTATCAGCTCCTTCTTGTGTATTTTGTAGAATTCTTCTAGAAAGCCATCTGGTCCAGGGCTTTTTTTTTTTTTTTTTTTTGGTAGGTAGTTTTCCTGTGACATAGTTGATTTCCTGGGTTGTTATTGGTCTATTTAGGATCTCCATTTCTTTTTGTTTCAACCTTGGGAGGTTGTATGATATCAGAAAGTCCTCCATTTCATTTAGGTTTTCAAGTTTATTTCTACACAGATGTACATAGTAATCTCTGATAATCTTTTGTATTTCTTCAGGGTCAGTTGTAACCTAGTCTTTTGCATTTCTGATTGTGTTTATTTGGGCTTTTTTTCTCTTTTTCTTGGTCAGTCTACCTAAGGTTCCATCAATCTTGTTTATCCTTTCAAAGAACCAGCTTTTTGTTTCATTGTTTTTTATATTATATTTTTGTCTTCTATGTTCCAATTTTAGGCTTTTATTTTGGTGATCTGGATTCTTCTGCTGAGGTGTAGGGTTTTGGTGGTCTTGCGTTTCCAGCTTCCTTAGGTGACTTGTTAGGCTGTTAACTGGTGATCGTTCCGTTTTCTTCATGTGTATTCATAGAGATATAAATTATCCTCTTAGTACTGATTTCATGGCATCTCAGAGATTTTGGTAAGATGTTCCTCCATTTTCATTTGTTTCCAGGAATCTTTTAATTTCTGTTTTGATTTTCATTTTGACCCAGGAGTTGTTCAGCATCATGCTGTTTAGTGGCCATGTCTTTGTGGATTTGGGGGGAACTTTGTTGGTGTTGATATTTATTTTTATTCCACTGTGGTCTGAGGATATGCATGGCAGTATTTCAACCTTATGAAATTTGCTTATTCTTGACTTATGGATGAGGATGTGGTCGATCTTGGAATATATTCCATGTAGTGATGAGTAGACACGGATCACCAGTTAACAGTGGTTGTTTGGTGGAGTGTTCTGTAGGTATCAGTTAAGTTCATTTGGTCAAGCATCACATTGAAGTTCCGGATCTCCTTGTTGATTTTTTTGTCTTGATGATCTGTCTAGGGTTGTTAGTGGGATATTTAAGTCCCCAGCTATGATAGTGTTAGAGTTAATATCTTTTTTTAGTTTACCTAAAAGCTGCTTTATGAAAGTTGGTGCGCCTATGTTGGGAATATGCAAAGGACTATTTCTAAAGCAATACTTAAGATAGTGCCTGCCTCTGGGGGTTTAGCTTGCATATGTAACACTGTTCAGCAGCATTCTCTGGGACTAAAAGATATATAATGGGACCAAGTAAACCAGCAGCTGTACTATTTCTAACTGCCTGCTAGGAGAAGACAAGTGATGTAGGGTATGTCTCACTGGTGCTTTGTGCAGCAAATTGCAACAAAATTTAAAAACACTACCATCTAGTGTGTGTTTATCATTAAACTTTATATTGACATCTTTACCACAATTGTTTTTTACCTCCTGGAAACAACCTAGGAGGTCATCTAAACCATCCTTATTTGATACATAAATTAATTTTGTTAGATGATTTGTAGATATAGTCATAGACAGGCAGCTACCTCCAAAGGCAGTCCATGCCTAAAGCTCATTCTTTTCATTTATTTATTTCGTTAGCTAGTCAGTTAGTTAGTTATTTGAGATAGGGTCTTGG
This sequence comes from Tarsius wallacei, assembly GCA_963574415.1. Classification (NCBI taxonomy): domain Eukaryota; kingdom Metazoa; phylum Chordata; class Mammalia; order Primates; family Tarsiidae; genus Tarsius; species Tarsius wallacei. The sequence goes on along the minus strand of CAUYQG010143331.1, from coordinate 16,492 downwards.
TCTGTCACTCAAACTGGAGTGTGGTGATGTGACCATAGCTCACTGTAGCCTTAAGCTCGTGGACGCAAGTGATCTTCTCACCTCAGCCTCCTAAATAACTAAGATTTACAGGTACGCACCACCACACCCAATTAATTTTTTAAAATTTTCTGTAGAAATGGGGGTCTCATTATGTTGTCTAGACTGGTCTCAAACTCTTGGCCTCCCTCAAGAATCCTCCTGTCTTAGCCTCCCAAAGTGCTGGGATTATAGGAGTGAGCCACTATACCTGGCCATTCTTTTTATTCTATTTTACTATTTTTAATTGTGGTAAAATATACATAACATAAAATTTACTGTTTTAACTATTTTTAAATTTACAGTTCTGTGAAATTAGGTACATTCACATGGTAGTGCAGCCATCACCACCATGTATCTCCATATCTCTTTTCATCTTGCAGTGCTGAAACTCTGTACTCATTAAACAACTCCCTATTTTTCCCTCTCCCCTGCCCCTGGCAATGAGCACTCTACTTTCTGTCCCCATGGATTTGATAACTCCAGGTACTTCGTGTAAATGGAATCATACAGTATTTATTTGTCTTTTGTGTTTGGCTTATTTTGGTTAGTATAATGTCCTTCTAGTTCATCTGTGTTGCAGTATATTCAGAATTTACTTCTTTTTTAAGACTGAATAATATTTCATTGTATGTCTATACCACATTTTGTTTATCCAGTCATCTACCAATGGACACTTAGGTTCCTTACACCTTTTGGCTATTGTGAATACTGCTGCTATGAACATAGGTGGACAAATGTCTCTTAAGGATCCTGCACATTCCCCTTAAGAACTGGAACAACAAAGATTCCCACTCTCACTCCTCCTATTTAACCTAGTGTTGGAATTCCTAGCCAGAGCAATCAGAAAGAGAAAGAAATTAGGAGTATCCAAAAGGAGAAAAGATGAAGTTAAGTTATCCCTCTTTGCAGATGATATTACGCTATACCTAGAAAACCTTAGAGAGTCTGTCAAAACCCTCCTCACACTGATAAACAACTTTGGTAAAATCTTGGAATACAAAATCAATGTGGAAAAAAACCAGCTCCATTTCTATACACCAACAGCAAGCAGACAGAGAACCAAATAAAAAACATAATTCCATAATAGCCACACACACAAAGTAAAATACCTCGGCATTCATCTAACCAAAGAGGTGAAAGATCTTTACAATGAGAAATACAAAACACTGCTCAAAGAAATCAAAGATGACACAAACAAATGGAAGAACAGCCCATGCTCATGGTTTGGAAGAATCAATATCATCAAGATGTCCATTCTACCCAAGGCAATCTACAGATTCAATGCACTTACTATCAAACTACCAGCATCATTTTTCACAGACCTAGAAAAAACAATACAGAAATTTATATGGAGGCCAGGCTTGGTGGCTTTGCCTGTTATCCCAGCATTCTGGGAGGCTGAGGCGAGTGGATTGCCTGAGCTCCCTGGTTCGAGACCACCCTGGGCAGCTTGGCGAGACCTCATCTCTACAATAAATCAAAAAATTAGCCAGGCGTAGTAGTGTGCACCTGTAGTTCCGGCTACTTGGAAGGCTGAGGTGGAAGGATCGCCAGAGCCCAGAAGGGTCAACGCTAGGGTGGCCATGAGCATGCCACTGCACTCCAGCCTGGGTGGTGGAGTGAGACTCCAACTCAAAAAAAAAAAAAAAAAGAAAGAAATGAAATTTATATGGAAGCAAAAAAAAAGAACCTGAACAGCTAAAGCAATCCACAGCAAAAAGAACAAAGCTGGAGGCATCACACTTTTAGACTTCAAATTTTATTACAAGACTATAGTAAGCGTGTACAAAAATAGATGGCCCAATGGAACAGGACAGAGAATCCAGAAATAAAACCACAGACCTTCAACCAACTCATTTTTGACAAAGCTGATGAAAACAAACATCAGGGAAAGGAAACCCTATTTCACAAATGGTGCTGGGAAAACTGGCTAACCACATGCAGAAGAATGAAACTGGACTCCTACTTATCAGTATATACAAAAATTAATTCAAAATGGATCAAGGACTTAAATGGGAAACCTCAAACTATAAGAATCTTAGAAGAAAGCCTAGGGAACACCCTCCTGGACATTGGTGTAGGCAGTGAATTCGTGACCAAGTCCCCCAAAGCAAAAATGTAACAAAGTCTAAAATTGACTGATGGGACATTGTCAAGCTAAAAAGTTTTTGCATAGCAAAAGAAACCATCAAGAGAGGAAAGAGACAACCCACAGAATGGGAAAAAATATTTGCAAGCTAGGCATCCAACAGAGGCCTAACATTCAGGATCTACAAGGAGCTCAAATGAATTGACAGGAAAAAAACTAATAACTCCATTAAAAAGTGGGCAAAGAATAGGAACAGACACTTTTCAAATGAAGACATATAAGCAGCCAACAAACATATGAAAAATGCCCAGCTTCACTAATCATAAGAGAAATACAAATCAAACTATGAGATACCTCACACTGACCACAGTGTGACTTTCATTAAAAAGTCAAAAAACATTAGGTGTTGATGAAGCTGCAGAGAAAAGAGAAAACTTCTACACTGTTGGTGAGAATGTAAGCTAGTTCAGCCTTTGTGGAAAGCAGTGTGACATGTCCTCAAATATTCTCAAATAACTAAAAATTGAACTACCATTCTACCCAGCAATCCCACTCCTGGGTATATGCCCAGAGGAACATAAATCACTCTACCAAAAAGACATCGGCAACACTATTCATAATGGCAAAAACATGGAACCAACCCAGATGTCCATTGAAAGTTGACTGAATAAAGAAAATGTGGTACACATACACGATGGAATATTGCATAGCCATAAATAGGAACAAAATCATGTACTTTGCAGCAACATGGATGCAGCTGGAGACCATCATTCTAAGTGACCTATCACAGAAACAAAAAACTGAATACTGCATATTCTCACTCATAAGTGAACACTAAACATTGGACACGCTGGCACAAAGACGGGGCAACAGATGTTGGGAACTGCTAAAGGAGGGAGGAAGGGAGGAAGGATAAGGGGCGCACAAGCACCTATTTGGTAGCATGTTCACTACTAGGGGGAAGAAGGCTTGCTAGAAGCCCATAGCTCACCTCCATGCAACTTACTTATGTAGCATATCCTCACATGTACCCCACAACTAAAATAATTGGTTTAATCAATTCATAAATCAAAAAATACCTGCTTCCAATTCTTTTGGGTTTATACCCAGAAGTGGGATTTCTGTGTCATATGGTGATTCTATTTTTAATATTTGAGGAACCAACATATTTTTATAGTTGCTGCACCCTTTTACATTCCCACCAACAGTACATAAGGATTTCCATTTCTCCAGATTCTCACCAACTTTTATTATTTTCTGGGTTTTTTAATAGTAGCCATCCTAATGAGTATGAGGCAGTATACCATTGTGGTTTTGATTTGCCTTTCTCCAATAATTATTGATGTTGAGCATCTTCTCATGTGCTTATTGGCCATTCATACATCTTTGAAGAAATGCTTATTTGACTCCTTTGCTCACTTTATTAATATTTCAAAGCATTTTAATAGCAAGTAATTTATAAGTAATAATTTGAAGTTAAAGTTAAAAAATGAGCATTTACAAAGTAAATATATGCCAGGCATAGAAATAGATTTGTAAAGGAATTCTCTTTCTTAACCTTTTTAGGGAATGATGAGGTAAGTATAGTTTTGTTCATTTTATAGGTGGGGAAGACATCTGTGAGATATTAACAAGTACTCTCAAATTCACTTAACCAGTTAAAGAGAAGTCAGAAGATACAATTCAAACATACATAGCATTCAAACATATATACTGCTCAAACAAATCTAAACATCTGTGTTTTTCAAGTTTTCTTGTATTATACATATAAACAATAAGCCTAGTAAAATAGCTGTTTGATTTGGCTGAGCATATTAGCTAAAGTAGCTGCTTGAATAATTATGAACTGCCTTTACTAATTTTTAAAATCAGGTTGTTTATATTTTTTGTCATTGAGTTGTAAGAGTTGTTTATATATTCTGGATATTAATACCTTATCAAGTATATTATTTGCAGATATTTTCTCTCATTTTGTACCTTCCTTTTCATTGTATTATTAGTGTTCTTTGATGCACAGAAGTTTTTTATTTTGATATAGTCCAGTTTATCTATTTTTTCTTCTGCTATCTGTGCTTTTAGTATTGTATTCAAGAAATCATTGCCAAAATCAAGCATTTCCTTTATGTTTTCTTCAAGAGTTTTTGTTTCAGCTCTTATGTTTAATTTTTGTATATGATACAGGTAAGGGTCCAACTTTATTTTTTTGCATGTGGATATCCAAGTTTCTCAATACCATTCGCTAAAAAGACTGTCCTTTCCCCCATCTAATGGTCTTGGCACTCTTGTTGAAAATCATTTCACCAGATATATGAGAGTTTATTTCTGGGTCTCTATTCCATTGAGCTATATGCTGATACCTCACTGTTCTGAATACTGTCACTTTGTGATAAGTTTTGAAATCAGAAAGTGTGAGATCTCGAACCTTGTTCTTTTTCAGGATGGTTTTCACTATTCAGGGTCCCTCGAGATGTCACATGAATTTTAGAGTAGATTTTTCTATTTTGGCAGGAAAAGTCATTGAATTTTTTTAAACTTTTATTTTTGATTGACAATAATTGTATGTATTTATGATATACAATGTGATGTTTTGGTATATGTATACACTGTAGAATTATTATATCAAGCTAATCAACATATCGATTGCCTCATATATCTTTTGTATAGGGAGAACAATTAAACTATTAGCAATTTTGAAATATACATTAACTGTTATCAACATACTGTGCAATAGATCTTGAAAACTTATTCCTGCTGTCTAATTGAAACTTTGTACTATTTGGTCAACAGCTCCACATTCTCTCATGCCCCTCCCCTCTAGTAACCACCAGTCTACACTCTACTTCTATAATTTCATGGACATATGCTCAGAAGTAGGATTGCCAGATCACATGATAATTCTATTATAGTTTTGTGAAGAAACTTCATACTGTTCTCCATAATAGCTGTACTAATTTACATTTTCACCAACAATATACAAGGGCTCCCTTTTCTGCACATCTTTGCCAACACTTGCTATCTTTTATCTTTTTTTTATAATAGCCATTCTAAAAGGTGTAAAATGGTATCTTACTATTGTTTTGATTTGCATTTTCCTGATAATTAATGATTTTCAACATTTTTCATAAACCTGTTGGCCATTTGTGTGTCTTCCTTTGAAAAATGTCTATTCAAGTCATTTGCCCATTTAAAAAATAAGGTTAACTGACTAGCTTCTGCAAAGCCAAAGAAACCATCAAGAGAGCAGGGAGACAGCCTACGGACTGGAAGAAAGTATTTGCCAACTCCAGGTCTGACAAAGACTTAACATCTTGGATCTACAAGGAACTCAAATGTGCGGAAAAGAAAAAAACAAACAACCCCACTATAAAATGGGCAAAAGATATGAACAGACACTTCTCAAAAGAAGACATCAAGCAGCCAACAGACACATGAAGAAATGTTCAACCTCACTAATCATCAGGGAGATGCAAATCAAAACCACACTGAGATATCACTTAACTCCAGTCAGAATGGCAATCAAGAACTCAAAAAATAACAGTTTCTAGAGAGGGTGTGGCGAAAAGGGAACACTTCTACACTGTTGGTGGGAGTGCAAACTAGTGCAACCTCTGTGGAAAGCAGTGTGGCGATACCTAAAAGCTCTAAATATCAACCTCCCATACGACCCCGCAATCCCCCTACTGGGAATATACCCTGAAGAACTCAAATCACTCTATAAAAAAGATACCTGCACACGTTTGTTTATCGCAGCATTGTTCACAATAGGAAGAACCTGGAAACAACCATGCTGTCCAGCAAAAGAGTACTGGATTAAAAAAATATGGTACATATACACGATGGAATACTACGCAGCCATAAAAAAGAACAAAATCATGAATTTCGCAGCAACTTGAATGGAACTGAATCTATAATACTGAGTGACCTCTCACAGAAACAAAGGTCTGAGTATCACATGTTCTCACTCATATAGTGAACTTTGAACATGCAATATAATACTATAAGAAAATGACTGACAGAGATGGGAAACTATTGGGGGGAGAGGAAGGGAGATGGGATTATTGGTAGTCAATATCTGTCTGGGGACGGGAAGATACCTCTTGTCAACAAGGGTACCTGAACGAAGCATATTTGTATACCTAATCCTTGACTGTACCCCACAATAACATAATAAAAAATACTGATTATAAAAAAAAAAGTTTCAGAAAGTTTGATGACTGTTGAATAGAAACTTCTCAAAATGCAATACAAAGAAAAAAGGAGGGACGAAATATCTAAGAACTTAAGAGCAGTGGAACAAATTCTAACACTGTAACATAAAAGTAATTTAAATATTAGATGTAGAAGAAAGAATGAAACACAAATTATTTGAGGTCATAATGGCTGATAATTTCTTAAAGTTAAAAACTGACATGAAACTTAGAAATTCCTATATCCTAGAAACTCAGAGAACACTAAACAGTATAAACAGAATAAAAACAAACACTACACCTAGGAAAATTATATAAAAACTTCAGAAAACTAAAAAGAAAAGCATTAAAGAATGCAGAGAAACAAACAAACAAAACAACAAATATCTTACCTGTAGAAGAACAGATATGAGAATTACAGTCAACTTCTTATCTGAAAGTATACATGCAAGACGAGAGTTTGGTGAAATATTTAAATTGTTGAAAGAAAACAAAAACAAAAAGAAGTGACAACCTAGAATTCTATTTCCATTGCAATTTTTTCTTTAAAAATTCAGAAAAAGCCGGGCTCGGTGGCTCAGCCTGTAATCCCGTGCCTTGGGAGGCTGAGGTGAGTGGATTGTTTGAGCCCGCGGGTTCGAGACCCGCCTGGGCAAGTGAGACCTCATCTCTACAATAAATCAAAAAATCAGCTGGGCATGGTAGCGCGTGCCTGTAATTCCAGCTACTTGGAAGACTGAGGTGGAAGGATCGCCGGAGCCCAGCAGGTCGAGGTTGCGGTGGCCGGGAGCAGCCACTGCACTCCAGTCTGGGCGACAGAGTGAGACTCCGACTCAAAAAAAAAAAAAAAAATCAAAAGGAGAATCAAAAAGCATATTGAGGCAAATGAAAAATGAAAACACAAAATATCAAAACTAATGGGAGGAATAAAAATAGTTTTAAGACAGAAGTTTATACTAATAGATACCTAAATTAAGAAAAAAAATTCTCACTGGGCACGGTGGCTCATGCCTGTAATCCCAGTACTTTGGAAGGCAGAGGCGAAAGGATTACCTGAGCCAGGGTTTTGAGACTAGCCTGGGCAATTTAGCAAGACTTCACCTCTACAATAAGTAAAAAAATTGGCTGGGTGTGATGGTGTGCACCTGTAGTTCCAGCTGCTTGTAAGGCTGAGGTGGAAGAATCGCCTGAGCCCAGCATATTGAGACTGCGGCGGCTGTGATCATGCTACTACACTCCAGACTGGGTGACAGAGTAAGACTCAGACTCAAAAAGAAAAAGTTCTCAAGTAAACATTCTAATTTCACATATCAAGGGACTACAAAAAGAAGAAGAAACTAAGCCCCAAATTAGTAGAACAAAAGAAATAATAAAGGTCAAAGAAATAAATAAAAACCAGAGAAGAAATCAACAAAAGTGAGACTAGAAAAACAATAGAAAAGATCAATTAAACTAAGAGTTGGTCATTTTGAAAAAGATTTTAAAAGTTGACAAGCCCTTAGTTAGACTAAGAATAAAAAGAGAGGATTCAAATAAATAAAATTATAAATGAAAGGGGAAACATTACAAATGACACTACAAAAATACAAAGGACCATAAGAGACTACTATGAACAGTTATATGCTCCCTAAATGGATAACTTAGAAAAAAACGGATAAACTATGAGAAACATACAACCTACCAAGACCGAATCATGAAGAAATAGAAAATCTGAACAGGACAATAACAGGCAAGAGATTGCATTAGTACTCTAAAACCTTCCAACAAAGAAGACCTGACCTGATGGCTACTCTGGTGAATTCCACAAAACATTGAAAAATTAACAACAAGTTCTTCCCAAGCTCTCCCAAAAAACTGAATAAGAGGGAAATCTTCCAAACATATTTTATAATGCTAGCATTGACATCATATATATCAATGCCAGTAGCTCTGGCAAACATAGATGCAAACATCATCAACAAAATACTAGAAAGTCAAATTCAACAGCACACTAAAAAGGGATCATATGCCAGGATCAAGTGGAATTTATTTCTGGGATGTAAGAATGGTTCAATATATACAAATCAATAAATGTGATCCATCACATTAGCAAAATGAAGAACAAAAACCATCCATGTCATCTTAATAAAGGCATTTGACAAAATTCACCATCCTTTCATCATAAAAGCTCTCAACAAATTTGGTATATAAGGAATGTACCTCAACAAAATAAATGCCATACATGAAAAGCCCAAAGCTAACATACTCAGTGGTAGAAAGCTGATATCTTTTCCACTAAGGTCAGGGACAATCAAAGGTTCACACTCTCACCTTTTCTATTCAACATAGTTCTAGAAGTCCTAGCCAGAGCAATTAGGGAAAAGAAAGAAACAAAAGGCATCCAAATTGAAAATGAAATGATATTGTGTATAGAAAACCCTAGAGACTCCACCAAAAATTGTTAGAATAACCAAATTCAGTAAAATTGCAGGGTACAAAATCAACATGCAAAAATCAGTTATGTTTGTATACAAAAGACTCCAAATACAAGCAATTTTGAGAAAGAAGAACAAAGGTGGTAGCATCACACTTCCTGATTTCAAACCATGTTACATAGCTATATGTAATAAAAACACTATGCTACTAGCATAAAAACAGACACATAGGCCAATGGAACAGAAAAGAAGGCCCAGAAACTGAACCTATGCACATATGGTCAACTATTTTGTGAAAAGGGGTCCAAAAATACACAATGGTAGAAGAAATGCTTCAGTAAATGGTATTAGGAAAACTCGCTATATGCATGCGTTGGAATGAAATAGGATCACTGACTTATACTACATACAAAAATTAACTTGAAATAGATTAAACACCTAAACATAAGACCTGACACGTAAAATTCCTAAAAGTTATAATAAATTAGAGAATAAAGGAAAACAAACTCCTTGACATCGGTCCCAGCAGTAATTTTTTTTAGATATGACACTAAATTAAAGTATAGGCAAGAAAATAAAAAATAAATAAGTGGGACGATAGCAAACTAAATGGCTTCTACATGGCAAAGGAAACACTGGACAAAATGAAAAGGCAACCTATGGAGAAGGAGAAAATAATTGCAAATCATACAGCTGAGAAGGGGTTCATATCCCAGATAACCAGGGAATTCAAACAACTTAACAGCAATAGAACAACCTAGTTTAGAAAGTGGGCAAATTACCTAAATAAACATATTTTTTCCAAAAAAAGACATACAAATGGCCATGAGAAATATGAAAAGGTGTGCAAAATCGCAAATCATCAGAGAAACACAAATCAAAACCACAATATGATAATCACCTCACAACTTGCTAGGAAGGCTATTATTAAAAATACAAGACGTAATAACTGTTGGTGAGTGTGGAAAAAAGGAAACCCTGGTATACTGTTTGTGGGGATATAAATTAGTACAGTGATTATGGAAAACAGTATGGAAGTACCTCAAAAAACTAAAAGTAGGGCTATTATGTAACCCAGCAAACCCATTTTTGCGTGTACATCCAAAGAAAACATAATCAGGAGCTCAAAGAGATAGCTGCACCTCCATGTTTTTCACTGCCGCATTATTCACATTAGACAAGACATGAAAACAACTTAAGTTATCTTATTAATGGGCAAATGGAGAAAGATAAGGTAGTATATATACAATGAAAAACTACTGAGCCTGGTATCGGGGTCTTCAAGTGCTGGCATTGCATGGGGGTCAGCCTGGAGGAAGGTGGTGGGACCGGTGGCTAGATCCATGGGTGCCAACCTTGGAGGCTGGGGCTGTGGATGACAGCCAGGAACCAGGTTTCACTAGGATGGACCTGGTCCTGAGTTCTGTGGCAAAGTCAGGTGCACATTTCACTCTGTGTCCTCCACAGGTATGGTATCTCCGTAGTGTACTGTCTTGGGTTGGGGAAGGGGTAATGTGAGCAATGAGGTGTTTTTGTGAATGAACAGTTTTCAAATTGTTGTTTCTGTGAGGAGACACACTGGAAAGTCCTATTTTGCCATCTTGCTCCATCTCATTGTTCTTTTTACTAGCATTTCCCTAATGATTACTGATGTTGTGCATCTTTTAATGTGCTTATTGGTCATTTCTATATTTTCTTTGGAGAAATGTCTATTCAAGTCCTTTGCTCATCTTTTAAAAATAAGTTTGATTGCTTTTCTGTTTTAGGAGTTCTATATATTAGCTACATGATTTGCAAATATTTTCACCATTTTGTGGGTTCCATTTTTGCACTGTTGATGTTATCTTTTGATGCACAAAATTTTTTAAATGTCTGGAAGTCTAATTTGTCTATTCCTTTCTTTTGTTTCCTGTGCCTATGGTCTCATATGCAAGAAACCAATGACAAATCCAATGTTCTGAAGCTTCCAACATTTGCTTTCTTCTAAGAGTTTTATAGTTTTAGGCCTTCTATTTAGGTCTTCGATGTATTTTGAGTTAATTTTTGTATATGGTATTAGGTAAGGGTCCAACTTCATTATATTGCATATGGATATCTAGTTTTCCTAGTAACATTTTTTGAAGAAACTGTCCTTTCCCCATTGAATAGTCTTGGCAACCTTATTGAAAATCACTTGGAAATATATATAGAAGTTTATTTCTGGGCTCTCTATTCTATTCTACTGTCTATCTTTATTCTATATGTCTATCTTTATTCTAATATCACCCTATTTTGATTACTGTTGCTGTGTAGTCACTTTTAAAATCAAAAAGTGTCAGTTCTTGCTTTGTTCTTTTAACTATGTAATGTCTATTTTACATCCCTTTAGATTCCATTAAATAGTGGAATGGGCTTTTCCATTTCTGCAAAAAAGTTTAGCAGGGTTTTAATAGGGAATGCATTGAATCTGTAGATCACTTTAAGTAGTATTGAAGTTTTAAAAATATTAAGTTTTCTAATACACAAACATGGGATATGTTTCCATTTCTTTATGGTTTTTATAATTTCTTTCAGCATTGTTTTATAGCTTTCATTGTAGAAGTCTTTCACCTCCTTGGTTAAGTATTTTATTTTTTTTGAAGCAATTGAAAATGAAATTGTTTTTATAATTTCCTTTTCAGATGATTCAATCTAAGTAACTGAAATCCAATGATATTTGCACATAGACTTTGTATCCTGTAACCTGCTGAATTCAATTATTAGTAGTTCTAACAGGTTTTTATGGAACCTTTAGGGTTTTTTACATGTAAGACAACATCTGTAAGCAGAGATAATTTTAGTCCTTCCTTTCCAACTGGAATGCCTTTCACTTCTTTTTCTAGCCTAATTGCTCTGACTAAAAAATCTAGTAATACATTGAATAGAAGCATCATAGGGAGTATCCTCATCCTGGTTCCTGATCTTAGAGAAAACACTTTCAGCTTATCACCATTGATCACAACGTTCACTGTGGAGTTTTCATACAAGGCTTTTAATATTTTGAGGGTGTTTCCTTCTATTTGCAGTTTGTTGAATTTTTCTTTTTTTTTAATCATGAAAGGGTGTTGAATTTTGGCAAATGCTTTTTTTAAAAAGTCAATTGAGATGATCGGGTGAATTTTTTTCTTTCATTCTGTTAATGCAGTATATTACACTAATGAATGGATTTTGACACAGTGAGTCATCCTTACATTCTAGGTATACATCCTACTTGATCATGGTGTATAAACCTTTTAATAAACTGTTGAATTCATTTTGATAGTATTTTGTCGAGAATTTTTACATCAATTTTCATAAGAAGTATTGGTCTATAGTTTTCTTATAGTGTCTCTGTCTAGCTTTGGTATCAGTATAATGATACCAAAGCTCCTAGAATGAGTTAGAAAATGTTCCTTCTATGTCTACTTTTTGAAAAGGTTTGAGAAGGAATGATATTAGATCTTACTTTCATGTTTAGTAGAATGCACCAAGGCTTTTCTTTGTCAAAATGCAACAGGGCATTTCTTTGTCAAAAGATTTTGATTAGTGAGTCAATGTCCTTACTAGTTATAAGCCTATTCAGAATTTCCATTTCTTCATGACTTAGTCTTGGTAGGTTTTGTGTTTCTAGGAATTTGTTAATTTCATCTACGTTATCCAATTTGTTGGTATATAATTGTTCATAGTAACTTCATTAATTATTTTTATGTCTGTAGATTCAGTAATATCCCCACTTTTCTTTTAATTTTGGTAATCTGAATCTTCTTTCTTTTTTATTAGTCTAGCTAGCTAAAGATTTGTCAATGTTGTTGATCTTCTTAAAGAACCAATTTTTGGTTTCATTGATTTTTCTTTATTGTTTATCTTATCTATATTTTGTTCATCTACATGCTAATCTTTATTATTTCCTTCCTTCTGTTAGATTTAGGTCTAGCTTGTTCTTCTTTTCCTAGTTTCTTAAGTTGTAAAGTTAGGTTGTAGATTTGAGATGGTTTCTGTTTCTTAATGTAGAGTTTATAGCCATAAACTTCCCATTTAGTACTGCTTTCCCTGAATCTCATACATTTTTATATATGTATTTTCATTTTCATTCTAAGTGTTTTCTAATTTCCCTTGATCTATTGGTTGTTTAAGAGTGTGCTGTTTCATTGCCACAAATTTGTGAATGTTCCAATTTTACTTCTGTTATTGATTTCTAATGTTCTTCCATTGTGGTCAGAGAAAATACTTTGCATGATATCTACTTTTAAAAATCTACTGAAGCTTAATTTGTGGTCCAATATATGGTCTAGCCTAGAAAATATCCCATGTGCCCTTGAGAAGAATAGATATATTGTTGTTGTTGGTAGACTGTTCTGTGTATGTCTGTTACATCTGTTTTTTTATTGTATTGTTTAAGTTATTTATTTAGTTATTTATACTCTGTCTGGCTATTCTATCCATAATTGAGAGTAGGATGCTGACGTCTCCAACTATTACTGTGAAACTATCTATTTCTGTCATCAACTTCATCAGTTTTTGCTTCACATATTTTTTTTTTCTTTTTTTTTTTTGAGTTGGCGTCTCACCCTGTCGCCCAGACTGGAGTGCAGTGGCCGCTCCCGGCCACCGCAGCCTCGACCTGCTGGGCTCCGGCGATCCTTCTGCCTCAGCCTTCCAAGTAGCCGGGTACAGGCATGCGCTACCATGCCCGGCTGATTTTTTTGATTTATTGTAGAGATGAGGTTTCGCCTGCCCAGGCGGGTCTCGAACCCGCAGGCTCAGGCAATCCACTCACCTCAGCCTCCCAAGGCGCGGGATTATAGGCTGAGCCACCGAGCCCGGCTTGTTTCACATACTTTGAGAACTGTTATTAGATAGTAGATGTTAATAACTGTTATATTTCTTGTTGACTTCGGGCTTTTATTAACATATAATGTATTTTGTAACTGTTTTTATTTAAAACCTATTCTGTCTAATATTAGTTTAGCTGCCCTGTTTGCTTTTGGTTACTATTTGCATAGAATGTCTTTTTCTATTCTTTCACTTTCAAACTATTTGTGTCTTTAAATCTAAGTGAATTTCTTGTAGGCAGAACATTGTGGTACCATTTTTAAAAAATCCATCATGTCAATTTCTGTCGTTTGGAGTGTTTAATGCACTTACATTTAAAGTAGTTAATGATAAGGAGAGGCTCACTTCTATCAATTTTTCATTTGTTTTCAATATGTTTTATCAGTTTTTTCTCATTCATTTCCTGCATTAGTCTTCTTCTGTGCTTAGTGGATTTTTTAAAAAGTGAAATGTTTAAATTGCTTCTTCATTTGTTTTTGATCACACTCTATAGTTATTTTTCTTGGAGGAACATGGACATGTCATTTAACATCCTAAAATTTTAAGACTCTATTTTGAATTACACCAGTTTAACTTCAATAACACAAAAACCTCTGCTCTATTACAGCTTTATCCCCACCCACTTTGGTTGCTGATGGCACAAACTGACTTTCTTATACATTGTATATATAAATTAATAAGTCTTCTGGCTTAGGGGACAAGATGGCCACCGGACAGGTGAGACTGTGAGAGTCTCCGCAGGGGCAAGTGTCCATAAAGACTCTCTGCATGAGTGGCCATGTGCTGGTGGTTCATGTACCCAGGACACCCTCTGAGGGTGACTGCAAGCCCCCACCGCCCTGAGATTTGGGCCGCAGTGCACAGGACCGACTGCTTCTTGGGGGACTCACCTGAGAAAAGCCTGCCAAGTTCGGCTGATTCTCGTCACCTGGCACCTGGCCCACACCATCGCCTGTTGTAGAAGATCAGCTGGAGACCCGAGTCTGATTGGTGGATAGAGAGGATAGGGAGAGCGAGGGAGGAGGCCCATGCCCGGTGAAGAAATGCTGACTGCAGCCATTTTCTTTGTCCAAGGACCAGGCAGAGACCTGCATTACCATGCCCAGCTCTGCCCAGCCTCCAACTTGGTAATCGTAGCAAACTGGGAGAGACATAAGCCTCTCCCCCATGCTAGATTGGACATAGACAGGTCAGATCTGAGTGGCAGACTTGACAGAAAGCAAGCCAGCTGAATTCAGGTCTGATCCACCCTCCTACCACAGCAGGCCTGGGGCATTTGACCCAAACTGTGAGCAACCCTATCAGCCTGTGATGAGAGCTAGAGATCAAAGCTGAAAGGACACTGGACTTACACAAACGACCTCAGAGAGAGTTTGATTCCTTGTTTTTAATTTTTATTCTTTGTATGCTTTGTTCATTTTTGTTTTTTGTCTTAGTGTTTTTTTTTCTTCTCTCACCTTTCTGTTATTGATAACGTTTTTGTACTTGCTTTGTTTCTGATATTTTACTGATTTTTTTTCTTTAGACTTCCTGTTTGTGTATGGGAAGAGTACATCAATAGGAAGGTTGGTTGGCTTGTGTGTTTGTATGATTGTCTGTCTGTATGTTTTAGTTTTTTTTGTACTCTTTACTGTATTTATGTCTCTTTTCATTTGTTAGTCAGTACATCTGTCTGTTTTCCCTATTACTCTTCTCTCTCTCCACCCTCCTCTTGCCCGCCCCCCCATCCTTGTTCCATTCTTTTCCTTTTTCTTACTTCATTTTGCTTTCAGGGAGCAAACCTATACTGCCAATGCATGGACAGATTGCAAGGCAGTAGGAAGTGAGTTCCAGGGTGCCGATACACCTGTTGGTGGATACTGGGATCTGCAGATAGATTTTGAATCACAGCTCCCCACTCAATTAAATCTCAAAACTGCAAAAAATACAGGCCCCAACCCACAGTCCAGCTTCAGAATTGAACAAAGTCAGAGGATCCACAGAAGGAAGAATAGAGATTGAGAAAACAGAAGTAAAAGCAACCCCGACATCACTGAACAACAGAATTGAAAAAGAGGGAGGAAAAAAACTGGGGAGGGGATCTCCAAAATAAAGAAAAAGCAAAAGAAGAATATGGGTCTTACACAGACCCCTGGGAGGTCAGACACTGAGAAAACAGACTTCAGAACGCAAACAATGAAGAGCCCCCAGAATGACTGGTCTCAAACTACAAACCCAGATATCAAGACATTAATAGAGAGAATAAAAAGAACTGAGGAGAGACAAGAGGAAAATAGGAAGGAGTTGATAACTGAGATAACAGCAATAAAGAATACTGTGAATGAAATAAATAACAAACTGATAAGCATGAAAAGGAGAATTAGCCAAGCAGAAGAAAGAATCTCAGAGCTTGAGGACCAAAAGATAGAACTGATTCAAAACTGTCAAAAACATAGAAAAGAAGCTTAAAAAGACAGAACAAAACCTTCAAGAGATGAGCGATTATGTCAAGAGGCTGAACCTAAGAGTAACTGGACTTCCTGAGGCAGAAAGAGAGACAGAGACCACCCTGAAACAAACATTCCATGAGATTATTCAAAAAAAATTCCCTCATATCATCGATGATGCGAAAATTCAAACACAAGAGAATCCGAGAAACCCTTCGAGACAACAAATAAGAAGACCAACTCCCAGACACATAATAATTTGCCTAAACAAAGCAGGTATAAAAGAAAAAATCCTAAAGGCAGCAAGAAAAAAAGGTCAAACTACCTCCTGGGGAAGACCAAGTAGAATAGCAGCAGATTTATCTACAGAAACACTTCAGGCTAGAAGAGCTTGGAGCCCAATCTTCAAAGTTCTCAAAGATAAACAATTTCAACCGAGAATAACCTACCCAGCTCAGCTAAGCTTCTCAATGAGGGAGAATTAAA